>JXCR01040942.1:287184-334622 GCA_002079205.1 Phalaenopsis hybrid cultivar
CATGTATAGTATCATCTCTTGTCATGTAAACAAGAATAGTAGGGTGAGATAATAAAAACGAGCCATCATTCCCAACATTTTGATATTTAAATTATATGATGCCAAGTCTTATAACTCTCATCCAACATTGAGTTTATAACCCTAACTAAAGAAAAAAAAAACTCATATGCTTTTCGAATGTCATGTTTCTGCCAACTTGAATTATAGCAGACATCTTTTTTTTATTATTTGTATACAATTCATAATATAAATACTATAATTAACATTCTAAATTGTACACAATATTTATGTCATTATATCTTTTTTGGTACATATAAAAAGTACATTGACAGTAGACAGAGGAGGATCTATCAAGTTAACTCAATGTGCTTGTTTTGACATGTATAAAACGAATGTAATCATGCATGGTATATATATTGTCACTATAATACAATGCAAATTTATAAAAAAAATTGGATAAATTTTAAAAAACTCAATTTAGAAATTTTATTAAAAAAAAAAACATATGTCAAAAACTTTTATATCAATATCAATATACATTTCTATCTCCTTCAAATTTACATAAACATAATTATATATAATTGAAGTGAAAAATATATGTATAAATTAATTTATATTAATTAAATTCTAAACCCTAAAAATTATAATGAAATTTTTAATAAATATAGCTTATCTGGAACACAGGTGAAAAATAACTTAGAGAATGAACATCAGACTTTCAAAAACTCTCTTGTACAAAGGTATATTAATTCTTAGGAAATTTTAATTGTATCAGTAAAATCTTATACCTTCAATGCTCATTAAAATTAAATATATAATAAATTTAGAAAAAAAAAATGTTTGGCAATTTGCAAGTTAAACTCTAACTTGCATATTTTCATGGGATTACATCACTATTTTCTAGCTAAACAATTGCAAAATTTTCTAATGAATGAAATAGTTTAAAAATAAAATTTAATTAATATATTATATCAACATATTAATTAAATATATATTATTTTATAATTATAATTAAATTAAACATATACTTAAGAGTATTGAAGTATGTTCCAAAATAGCACAACACGCAAAAAAAAAATTACAATATAATATTTATGACACGATAAACACAAATTGGGAAGACAACAATCAGAAAAATCTCTATGAATTTACTTGCAATTAAAAAAAAAAATACTTCTACTAGATAGTGACATTGAGATCTTAAAATAAGAAAATTTGTCCCTTGTTCAAATATAGATTGAATCTTATTCCAACCTCGATTGAAATTTCATCAATCGTTATTCTAACAGAGTTTGAATCTTGTTTAGGGATTGTTTGGTTTTTATTGAAATAGAATGCTGTTTAAAATAATATATGATATTTTAAATATTTTAGAATTGGTTCAGCATAACGTAGATGTTGGGTTTTGTATTTTTCTATTTGGTTCGAAGAAAAATGAATTCAACGTAAAATATGGTCAATAGAGGTGAGTGGCAGCAGACAGTCGGGTACGACAACATGCAATAGTGTGACAATTGGCATGTCGTAGAAGGGGATGTGTGGCTGACAACTACGATACCTTACACAAATAAATTTCAAATACATTAAAAATGAACTCATGGCAAATTTTTGATATATTAAAAATTTTACATTACATTTATTTTTCTTCATATCAAACGGTTGGAGTTTTAAAACACCTCTAAAAGATCTAATTAATTTTAAAATAATTATAATATTCATATTAATTTAAATTAATATTTTCCAAAAAAAATGGGTTTCCAGCTTTCCATCGATTTGAGTATAACAAGAGATAACTAACTGATCGCTCATCTCTCTCCATCATAAAATTTCCGTAGAAGCTCTGGGCTGTGGGATTGGTGAAGATGGAATGGGAGACCTCGAGCTGNGAGTGTAAGTGCGTTCATGGTTAAAAATAGATGTTTTGTTATTTTTTTGGCTTCATTTATTGCAAAAAATATACAATCATTTGAATATAAACGTTATGAGCTTGAAAATCATCAACAATATTTCGCCCGTCCATCATATTGACCCATCCATAGGAAGACANCAACGATCTACTTGTGTTTGAAAGGGGTTATCAGGTTAATCATGCATGTATGTTCCTGTAAATTTGTTAAAAAGCCCTTTAGGTGTCCGGAAATAGGTTTTATAAGGATTTTTTTTATCCGTCCGGTATTACGGTAGTGTGATGCAATGAGTAATGTTGACGAAGGGTTCTTAAAATTCGTTGCTTCTAAATTTTTTTAAAAAGAGGTAATGTATTTTCTGTTCTTTGTTTACAATGATTTTTCTAGTTTCCTACGAAAACTATTTTTTAGTGGGGTAGGCTACTCCTTATAGTTTATATTTCTCACCTAACAATGATAATAAAAATTTGATGCAATAGGTTGCGTTACACTCAACCCTAGCAAAATTTCTCTAAAATTAATGCATTCTCTCTCTAGTAAGACTCTGCTTGAACATTATGTTCACGAATAAATTTATTTGTTGTTCAATATGTAACTTGTTATATACTCAATATGAAGCTCAAATATAGCTCGTATCATATATATATATATATATATATATAGCATTTAAACAAAAATTGATTTGCTATAATTTATTTAGTTATAGATTTAATAGCATTATATTATTATATCAAAAATATTTTTAGATTAATTTATAACTATATATTTATTTTATTTTTAATTATTAACTATTTGAAAATTAGCATTATGGAATTCAAAAAGCGAACATCACTTTTATTCATTCCTTTTTATTATGACAGGTCTTTTCATCTATTTCTACTATTGATGAATGATTTCACATTATAAGTTACTTTGTAATATTAGTTAATTTATTTTTTTTTGCTCTTGTTTCAATATTCTTCTTCTATCTTAGAATCTATTCTTGTGAGAATATATCTATTATAGATACTATATGACACCTTGTGGGTTAGTTCATTTGCTTATATGATTTATTAAATTGTTTTTTTTTTAATTTATAAAATTATATTTTTATATGAAAATCTATATACTTCTTTGAAATTTTAGCTCATTTAAATACTTGTTCACTTGTCATAAACAAATCAAGTTCAAACATTAAATATTTTAAACAAGTCAATTTTGAACAAGCTCAAGGCTAACATGAACAACTTATAATTGTACTAAGCCAAGTCCAAACTATGTTTTACTCAACTCTATTAGAGCCCTAATCACAACCAAATGAAAAGGATGAGAAGAAAAAGAAAATAAATAGGTGTAGGAGCGCAAAAAATTAGTAAAAAGGCTCATCACACGCTCAACCAGAGTGAAATCAAAACCAATGAAATCGAAAACCTTGGTGATGTCTTAGGTTGTCATCACTCTTTATTGTTAAACCAAGTAGAAGAAAATATTTCTCTTTCATTTCTGAATGCATCCTTCCGTGCTAACTCTCGCTCCTCTCCAATGATGCAATCAAGTTGCCTTTTAGAGGTATTATAAAGACAAGAGTACACTAATATCTCGTGCTAAATTCTTGATTTGAATTCTGTGGATCTCGACTTTCTCATAAAAAAGTGTTAGCACATGGATTGAGACTTTAGAAGGAAATTTTGAGCATACGGATTGAAGATTTCTACCGTTTTATCAATTTAATAATAACCTTTAGATTATAATCCACGTGCTGTTATTTTATTAGTTCTTTTTAATTATTTCTTTTAAAGGAGTCTTGTAAAATTATAAATACCTTTTTTTTGTACAATTGCACTTACTTTTCTTGCTTTACTTTGACGTTGGTTGAAACTCTCTACTTGTAATTTCTTATTTGATACAGTGAATTTATCTCATTTGTCTGTGGTATATTTCATCTTAAGTTTTTATACATGAAATATTTGTTTCATTTTATTTTTTTTTTCATTGTGCTTTGCATCAATTCGATATCAAATTATAACAAGTGATGTCAGAGTTGAGTTTTGATCTAGACAACTATAACAACAAAGTACAATATGCCTCTTTTAGACGACAAAACTAGATTTTCGCTTTGGCAGGTTAAGATGGATCTATGTTAGTGCAAATGGATCCAGACGATGCTCTATTTAGGTTTGAAAGATGTCTTCATCATGAAAGTTGGAGGCGAAGCAACAGAAAGATCAAAATACTCTTTCTCAAATTCATTTTTATATATTAAATTAAATTTACAGGATGTTTCGAAGGATATGATCGTTGCTGCATTATAATTGAGATTAAAGCAATTGTGCATGATGAAAAGTCTAACCAGTAAGTTGCGCTTGAAACAACATTTGTATAATGAGATTAAAGAAATTATGTAAGTCGGGCTTGAAACAACTTTTGTACTCAAACTTGATAATAAAAGATTCATCAGTTATAAATCACTTAACTGTCCTTGAAGAAATCATCTCTAATTTAAAAGTCATGAAAGTTAAGCATGGCAAAGAAAATTTGACATTAATTTTGTTGCGCTCGTTGCCTTCATCATATATAATGTTTAGAGATACCATTTTATATGGGTGAGAGAAATTTAATCTAGATGAAATATATGATACTCCATTTTCTATGAAGAAGATGAAGCAATTTGTGGATGAATCTGTTGCTCAAAGAGAAGGTCTTATCGTTTGAGGTAGAACTCGAGAGAGTAGTTCTATTGCTAGTACGAAGAGTAGATCAAAAAATATAAAAAAAGATAAGATTTGAAATTATTGTAAAATAAGCGACACATCAAAACCGCATGTTACAAGTTCTAGGATAGAAAAAAAATTACTTTTAATTAGAAAGACAAACAATTAGATCATTCTCGCGAAGCCAATATTGTTGAAAAAAGTTGTTAGTGATGGTGAACTGTTATTTGTCTCTGATGAAAAACTTTGTGATGATTGAGTTTTTCATTCAACATGCACATTTTGTATGGGTCCTAACAAGGATTGGTTTTCAACACACCAAATCGTGTTGAAGGGTACCTGTTAATGAGTAACAATGCTCAATGTGTGATAATCGGCGTTTAAACTATTAGAATCAAGACGTTTGATGGAGACATCAGAACACTTGGAGATGTAAGTTATGTCCCAGATCTAAAAAATAATTTACTTTTCTTAAGTTTCTTGTTGCTAAAGGGCATCGTGGAAATCTGAGAATATGACGGAGGAAATCTGAGATTCTGGATAAAATCAGAGAAGATTTTGGAGGATTTGAGTGGAACAAATTAGAAAATTTTTGAGTAGTTTATTCTCTTCATATTCCATGTTATTTTATTTTTCATTTCAGCATATTTATTTTCCTAATTTATGTAAGATATATTTATGTTATTCTTTATTTATTTCTAATCTTGATAGTATGCAAATTCCTAAATCCATTCATGAAGCCCTTGAAAATAAAAAAAAGGAGGAAAATAGTTGAAGAGGAGATTCAAGCACTAAAGCATATTGGTACACAAATTTTTACTATACTCCCTCAACATACAGTTAGGTGCAAATAGGTGTTCGACATCAAATATAATGTTGATTGTGGTGTTAAGAGATTCAAACCGGACTTATTGCAAAAGGTTTTACTCAAACCTATAGGATTGAGTGGAGACATTCACACTAGTTGTCAAATTTAACACTATCAGACTGCTCCTTTCAGCAGCAGTTTACAAGAAATGAGGACAACATCGGCTTGACATAAAAGATGTCTTTGTGAATGATGATTTGAAATAATTCTATATGAAGATGCCAATAGGACTTGAGAATGATTCAAACAAACACATAGTATGCAAACTCACGAAGTCTCTCTATAGACTTAAGTAATGCCCAAGTGTGTGGTTTGAAAGTTTTGCTAAAACTATGAGATCTAATGGATATTCTCAAAATCAAGTTGATCATATTCTATTTTTAAAAGGCACTTAAAGAGGTAAGGTTGTTGTACTGATAGTATATGTGGATGAATTGATTCTTATTGGTGATGATGAAAGAGAGATTCTCAAGATCAAAGAAGTGTTTGCCACAAAGTTTGAAACCAATGACTTAGAAACCATGAGATATTTTTAGTTATGAAGGTAGCAAGATTCAAAAAAGACATTATTGTATCACAGAGGAAATACATTATAGATCTATTAAAGGAGACAGAGATAATTGAATATAAGTCTGTTGATACTCCAATGGATCCCAACTAGAAGTTAGAGAAGGGAGCAGAAATCATCCTTGCAGATAAGGTCAGATAACAAAGATTGATAAGAAAACTGATTTAACTGTCACATACATGGACAAATGTTGCATACGTTGTCAGTATTGTGAGACAACACATGAATAACCCAAATGAAGAGCATTTGGAGATAATGTACAAAATTCTGTGGTTTCCTTAGAAGACTCCTAGTTATGAATTAATTTTTGAGAAAACTAGAAACAAAGTGGAAGTCTATACCGATGTTAGTTGGGCTAAGGAGCTCATTGACAGAAGGTCCACCATAGGTTATTGCTCCTATGTATGGGGAAATATAATGACATGGAGAAGTAAGAAGCAAGTGGTTGTTTTTAGAAGTAGTTCAAAATCAAAGTATATGACACTTGCCTTCGAAATCTGTAAAGGGATCTGGACTCATAAAATGTTAAAATAACTGGGATGTATAAGATTCTTAGTAATACTGGAGATGTTATTAGTATAATTCAAGTTGGATGGTTTAAGTGGAGGAATGCATCGGGGCTATTATGTGATAGAAAAGTACTACTTAGACTTGAAGAAAAATTTTATATAATGTTGGAGTGACATGCAATGCTTTATGATGCAAAATGCGGCCTATAAAAGAGAAGCATAAAACTAAGTGTGTTGAGATGAGAATGCTTAGGTGAATGAGTGGCTTTAAAATCAGAGAAAAATTGCGAAACATATATATTCGTGAAAGGGTTTGTGTAGCTCCTGTGGCTGACACGATTAGAGAGGGCCGTTTTAGATGATTTGATCACATTAAATGTCGAGCATCCGATGACTCGATTGGTAGAGTAGATGTTTTAGATTTGATTTATGTTAAGAAAGGTGGAGGTAGACCTCCTTGGGCATGAGACATAATGGAGAAAAATGATTCATGTAGCTAACCTCACTTAGCGGGATAAAGATTTGTTGTTGTTATTGCAACTGACCGAAATTTCAGTTATTTCATACGCTTTGGTAGGAAAAGCAAAAAAATAATAAAAATAATAATAAATATAATAAAAGAACATTTACGTTTATGTTGGGAAGTAATTTAAGCAACTATGGAATTTGGTTCAAGTGTAAACTATAGTTACAAAATTAAATCTAACTATCTTCATGGTCCTATATTGTTATTTTATACTATATCTACTTCAATTGTGGCTTAGTTCTTGCTCAAGGAGATGGTTAGAATTTGTCAAAAAGATTTAGCTAAACCAGAGTTTATAGCAAATCGAACTCCTAACTAGTTTTGTTGCTGGGCCGATGTGGTGAATTAGTACCAAATTCAACTCCAAATATGATTGCCTAGTGAAGTGGGATTCAGAAAAACAACCCAATTTATTGGTATAGACTGACCATAAATGGGATTTTATTTGTTGATTCCTACTAAAGTCATTGCAGGGGTTAACTAGAAATCTTTTGTCGGATGGCTATGATTAAAAATCCAAAAAATGTGTGTTTTAAAAATCATCTCTTTATGGCATTGACTAAAGAAGAGGTTGAGAAGTGAATTTGATGTATTATCTATTGCCAATTGAGTTTTTATTTATGATCCAATAAGCTCAAATAACTTTAGTAAAAAATGTTGAATTTTTAAAGGATCTTTTATTCCTACTCTAATTACTTATCCATACTAGAGAGTTTTTTAGGCGGTTGTATCTAAAACTATGCAATTAATGCTAGTGTTTGGAGTAGTTGATTAAAAGATTTCCCTTCTATTTGAGCCAGTCCTGTTATTGAAGATCATTTGAGCAAATTTGGCGCACGTGGAGACATCTCGAACTCAAATTGCATGCATTGTGTTCGATCCCTATCATTTTCATCGTGTTCAAAAAATTTGATCATGATAGATCCCTTTTTATATAATTTTGATGCTCCAGACAAATTGGCGCCGACTGTTTTATGAACAGAGGCCATTTGGGGATATTTACCATCAAATCTGGTTGTGGAACTTATGTTCATGTGAGACATGTAGGCTATGTTTACTATTAGTTGCATGTATTTACTGTTACTTATCTTTGTTATGCATGTAATCTGTCCTTGTGGATAACGTATTATATCTTCAGAGGTTGTGGTTAAGACCAATATTATTATAACATTCAATGTGAGATTGCAATCTTCATGCTTGCTGACGATCGGCTAAATTTCTATTGGTTTAAGTTGTTTCATATGCTGTAATATCTTTATACTTCTTCAAATTTTTAACTCCTTGACAGAGCCTAATGTTTTTTTTTCCCTATTTTAAACCTGTATGATGAAATCTGAATTGTTGAAATTTAATGGTTTTATGTAATGCTGGTGTTACATTCAGGTCCAGACTGAGGATGGCTATCTACTGACACTTCAACGTATTTCAAATGCGCAAAGTTCATTAACTCGATACAATGGCCCTCCTGTTTTCCTTCAGCATGGCCTCTTTCAGGTTCATATGAGGCAGTGTAATTTCTTTTTTAGTTTTTTCTTATATCTTACATTTTGTGATTCATTTTGTTATTCTCAGGTGCTTGAAACAGCCAAATGTTAAACTTTTTTGGGGTATTTACATACATATCACTCAATTTCTTTGTATTTACGTATCTAACACTTAAACTTTACTTTTTACATTTATACCGCCCAAATCTTCCACATCAAATCTAAAATACCACAATTTTAACTTTTAAAAAGTGAAATAGACATTTTCATACATTGAAGTTTAGGTGTTAGATATGTAACTACATAAGAATTAAGTGGTTTGTATGTAAATCTTCCAATCTTTTTTGGGTTAGTTCAGGTTACTTTTCCTTTCGGTTTATTTTGACATTATCTTGAATCTATATTTCTATACTGTACAGGGGGGTGACACTTGGTTTCTAAATTCCGTGGATGAGTCTCTCGGGTTCATACTCGCTGATCATGGTTTTGATGTGTGGGTTGGAAATGTGCGTGGCACACGTTGGAGTCGTAAGCACGCCACTTTATCCGAGCATGACCGTGTATGTGGCTTTTCTCGCCTTTTGTTTTTGTTCAAATTGTGCAAAAATTTATTGAGTTATATATAATACCATGAAGATNCATGCAAAAATTTATTGAGTTATATAATACCATGAAGACGGATACTATTGCAGGCATTTTGGGATTGGAGTTGGCAGGATTTGGCTCAGTATGATTTGGCGGCTATGTTGAGCTATATAAAGACTGAAACATCTTCTAAAGTTTTTTACATAGGCCATTCACAGGTATTAATCAGTCAAATTGTTAAGGGGTTGTTTGGAATCACTTTTATTTTTGTTTTTCATTTATTATTTCTATTTTTGTTTTGTTTATGTTTTGATTTGAATTAAAAATTATTTGGTTATGGCAGTTGTTTTTAAAAACAATGTGATTTGTTTTTTTTTAAATAATAAAAACACCTAAAAGTTATACTAACCAAATTTATTTTCAAAAGTAACAGAAAAAATGAAGATTAAAAACAGAAAAGAAAAGTAATGCCAAACAGGCCCTAAAAAATCTGCTTCAGCTTTTGCTTGGAGCATCATAGCAATGCCAGAATATTGTTTGGTTTTTGTGCCAATTTATTAATTTGAATTCATATTCCTTTTGATTTTCAGGGGACTATTATGGCATTTGCTGCCTTTACCATTCCAGATATTGTCAAAATAGTTGAAGCAGCTGCTTTTCTTTGTCCAATATCTTATCTAAATCATATCAGTTCCAATTTTGTTATTAGAGCTGTTGGCATGCATCTAGATCAGGTATTCAGATCATTTTAATCAGCTAATTAGCATTATATGTATAAAAAATGTGAAATTTGCGTACGTAGCACACAGTTCTTATATATTTATATACCTAACATCTCAACTTCAATTTTTACATATGTGCCACCTTATTTATATATGAGTGGTGTATTTCTGTTTTTAAAAGTTAAAGAGTGATATTTTTGATATGGCACGAAAGATTTAGGTGGTATAAATGTAAAATGTAGAGTTAGGTGTCAGATATGAATATACATAGGAATTGGGTGGTATATATATAAATTCCCCCAAAAAAATTTAGTAAAAACATTACTGATTTGGTTTCGTATTTTGTTATCCCTCATTGTTCTGTAGATGCTTCTCTCTGTAGGCATTCATCAGCTAAATCTCCGAAGGTTTGTTTTTATTTGCTCAGTGAAAAAAAAAATTCTTAAAAAAATATTTTAAAGGTTTTCTCTCCTTCTGGCCCCAAATCTTTACAGCAATATAGGTGTTCAAATACTGGATTCATTGTGTGATGGACATGTGGATTGTGGCAATCTGCTTGGCGCAATAACAGGTTCCTTAAATTGGCTTTCTCTTAGGTTTAGATTTCTTCTCGCTTCCATTGGGCTTTCTCTACTTCAATTTGAAGAGAATACAAAGAAAAGCACAGTAAAACGAATTTGCTGCTTTATTTGGATTTCTTCCTTCCATGTTTTTTAGTTCTTTGGCTCTTTTTGTAACTTTTTTATTGTTTGTACATTGAAATTGTAACTGCTAGAAATAAAATTAGTAAAGATTTTTGTAAATGGAGGTTAAATATCTCAGATGGTTTTGGGGTTTTGGGAAGAAAGCTTTGTCCGAGCTGTAATAAACACAATCTGAGTAAATAATAAGGCCTGCAAAGTAATTACAAGAGAAAGAGCTCGTGAAATTATGTAGTTCCGTGAGATATACTTAACGTCCATGGACGCATAGTTCAAACTTTCAATAGTAATAGAGACGAGTGCATGGATAAAATATATGCCCCCAAATATTTTCTCACTGTTTATTTCTCTATTTATCAGTCTCTCTACCATGCCTTTTATTCCCTCTTTCTCTCCTTTTCTTTTGACCTTTTTACTACTGCTTACTGAAGTCTTAAGACAAGAAATAACTTCAAACCCACTCAAAGCAAAGCCCAATTCTCTCTCTCTGTCTCTCTCTCTTTCTATGGCTTTCTTTTCTTCATCACTTGATATCTGCGATTTCTGAAGCCATCGACCATATTTTTTAACTGACATAATTGCTTTCTAAGCAACTTGGATGCCACTTTCTAGCCATTAAATTTTTACTAGTTTTATAATTGATTTAAGGCGATGGAGGGGGAAAATAGATTTATGCTATGTTTGACAAAATTTTGGACTTAATGTTACTTGATAGAAAATTATGTCTATTGAAATTCGATTTCAACAAAAATAAATTTGCGTAAGTTAGAGGCTTACCATTTTGGATTTAGGAAGATTTTGATTTTAGAAAATTTTGCTCCACACATCTTAACAATCTACTGCTTAAGATTAATTTTTATGTCATATATATATATATATATATATATATAGGTACTGACTCCATCTCAATCAACTTTGGGGTTTATTAGGACATTGCAATACTTAAGATCATTGGCATCAAACCCGTCAGAACCTTTTACTATAAACTTTGCGTTACTGCCATGTTGGTTTTTATTTTGAAAATTTAATTGACTTGCAACGCTTTTATGTCCTTTGAGAGCTCTCAACTGAAAAATAGCTGTCTCACATTACATATTTAGAATCAATAAGACATGATTTTGTGGCAGGTGTCATTATTCTAGTATCGCTTATCATGTACAAGGAGCCATCTTTACTTTCCCAGGTTGTCACCACACACCATTGGTCACTTTTCAAGAATTAATGCAAAAAATTCAGACATAACCTTCACACATAGTTATTTAGATCAAGTTCTTATTTATGCCAGAATCTTGCCTCACATTTTGAAGTTTCCTTATGTTCTCATTGCCAATCTTATTTATACATTATCAGCCGCCACAATGTCTAGGAGTTTACCATTATCAAAATGAATCATCCTGCAATTTGTTGTAGACAGGTTGTTGAAATATTCTTTATTTTGATAAAAGTGAACTAAAAAACTCAAGTCCAATATCCAAAATTTCTTTAGCTATCCAAACTAAAGATCAGTGTGTCATAAATCGTTTCCAGTGCAATTTTCACTTATTCCTTCTCTTGTTTTAAACTCCATACATGTCAACCTTTCTTTTTTTCATGTGGCTAATCATGCACATTACTAACATGTGCTATTGTGATTTTCTTATTTGCTCCTTTGCTAAAGCCTGGATCTATCTTTGCTTCAATTGTTACCCTTTTTTTGACATACTCAAGTTGCTAACTTCGAAGCAGAAGATGATATATCAGCACTGATCTGCTGTCAGTCACTGTCGACTACAACCGACCACCATTAGCGCCACCTCCCACCATACCTTGCTGCCATCATCGTTGACTTTCATCACCCATCGTAATCCATGGATTTCACTGCAGCAGCAGACACCAACGTCGTCTGTTTTGCCGCACCCCCTATTTTAAATCAATTCTAATTTTCTTCAAACCAAATACAAAAACATTAACTCATGTATTTTCTTATATCAAACAAAATAACTCCAAAATATTCAAAATATATTATACTTCAATTACACCACATTCTTTTTTTTCCAAGTCAAATAGCCCCTTAGTTGGATTTGATTAGATGCCATATTTTCAAATTACTTTACTTCTAAAGATGCTGAATCCTATGTTTATTAATAAGGGTATAATGTAATAAAGAAGAACATGACATTATCATTGAATATATTGCTTGATCTTTTCTCCTTTCTCTCTCCTATCAGTCATACGTTTCTCTTTCTTCTCTCTATTACCAGCCAGTATTTCGTAGTCGACTTCTTTCTATTTTTACCCTTATCTCTTATAAATTTTTTCTCTCCAAAACTCATTTTAATTGTCAATATCCAGCAGTGCATTTTTGTGTAAAGGCCCTTGGAGCTATAATGCATGGTGTAATGCACACTATTTTAAAATAGTACAAAACATTAAAAATCATAAATAATTCAGTAATAATTTAATAACCTAAGAAAAAAATATCTTAAATACCACATAATATTTCTTGAACAGTCAAAAAAGTTGAAGAAAGATATAATATTTTCTTGCTAATTTCTCGCATTGATTTTTTTAGCAAGTTTGATCAAATTCAGCAATTTTATATTTCTTCTTGTTAACGAATGTTGCGATATGAGTTTCACTAAAATGATAGTTTTGCGAATTAAAATAATATAAACAACAATAATGAATCAAACTCGAAACAACAATTTAGTATCTCAATCTTACTAGCAATCAACCAGTTTTGCTTGGGCTAAACTGAGCATTAAACAAACAAAAATCAAAATACAATGGACTAACAAAATGCATGAAATAGCCAAAAAAACAGCATAAATAATGGTCAAATGAATAGAAGGGAGAGTGCATAAGCGTTACTGAGGCAATATTGAGTAGGCTTGCATAAAATTTAAAGATCAAGAAACAAATCCTTCACGAAAGGCAAGTAGGATGTGTCACGCAGGTGGGTGATGAAACCCTTCTATCTGTAAAAAGTTTTAAACAAAAAAAATATGATGAGTATAAAATACATCAACAAGTAAAGAAATAAGTTGAAATAAACTTGACAAATAAATTAATAAAATAACACGTGCTATGTATGCTATGCACTAGAACATAATGCACACTATTTTACATTATTATTGTGCTTTACTCGATAAATAGTACGGGAAGTGCACTACACTATATTATGGGCAATTGCAAGTGTAATTTTCTGCTTTTTTCCATATATGGGATTTGTAGCAAATGAAAGAATGTAATTAGATTAAGGTGGCTTAGGTTATATAATTGGGTGAGATAAGTAAATATTAAATACTTTAAACTTGCATTCGCGGCTTGTAGAGGAATATAAGCACAGAAGGGTTCTACTTCTCCTGAAGATTCTTGGTATTGAAATTTGGTGTGGCATTTACATACATACCACAAAATTCCTATGTATTTACATATCAAACACCTGAACTTCTTTTTTAAAATTTTTACACCCAAATTTTTTACTTCACATAAAAAATACCACTGTGTTGACTAAAGTGGCATATATTTAAAAATTGAAGTTTAGAAGTTAGATATGTAAAGGCATAGGGATTGCGATTTATGTATGTAAATCCTCCTAAAATGTATCTTTCTGACTTTATATTTCTTAAGATGTAGTTACAGTTGCTGCTTTTTGATCTTCTTTTCTCATTCTATTGTAAGGGCAATTTTGGTTATCTAATCCGCTTAAAATCACTTGGCTGAACCATTAATGCCTATACGAGTTTAAAAAATTCTCATGTCTGCAATTATTTTCCCAATACTCAGATCTATTAGAAATTAGAAGCCATAAATTGCACTTGATTAAAGTGCCAAAATAGTCCCCTGACTATTTACTTAGGTCATTTTTTGTGGTTATAAAGTGCTAAATTATCCCCAAACTCTTTTAATGGGAGGGCCAAAATAGTCCTCACTGAGGACTATTTCATCCTATATTAAAAGAGTCTTAAAATAAAATTGACACTTTTATAAACTCTGGGACAAATGACACTCTGCAAAGAGTCCCGGAACCATTTTGACATTTTTCTCAATTACGCTGTGATAAATTGTACCTTGTCTGCTTGTAATCTTTCTTCTTTTGAGGTTAGATGATTATTTAATTATGTATGCACCCTTTCCATGTGTCTTAAATCATAGTGATAAATTTGGAGATACGGATACTTTATCTTAATGTTTTATATATTTCAGGGGATAATTGTTGCTTCAATGCATCTCGTGTGGAGTATTATTTGGAATATGAGCCCCATTCAACATCAACAAAAAACCTACACCATCTTTTCCAAAGTATGCATTTTGACTCTTATATATATATATATATATATATATATATATATATATATATATATATATATATATATATATATATACACATACCGCACAATTTTTATGTTTTTACATATCCAACACTCATAATACTTTAATGTCATAAACCTATGCATGAAAATGTGTATTTCACTTTTAAAAAGGCACTGATGATGATATTTTTTATGTGATGCTATAGATTTAAGTGGTATGCATGTATATATGAGAGTTTGGGTGTTTAGATATGTAAGTACATAAGAATTGTGCGGCATGCAAGTAAATGCTCCATTAGTTATTTCATAGAACATTAAGTTTTCAGGACTACAGATAAAAATGGATTGGTAAAAAAATTCTCTTTAAACAGTATAGTTATATAAATGTCTTTTGGCAGTGATAAGAAAGGGCACATTTGCAAAATATGACTTTGGCTGGTGGAAAAATCTAAAACATTATCACAGTTCTCAACCCCCTGCATTCAATCTGGGTGATATACCCGAGTCTCTCCCACTGTGGATAGGCTATGGAGGCAGTGATGCATTAGCAGACCTCACTGATCTAAAGCGCACCATAAATGAACTGAAATCCAAACCCGAACAACTTTACGTTGAGTCTTACGGCCATATCGACTTCATCTTAAGCGTAAAGGCGAAAGACGATGTTTATCTGGATCTGATTAGGTTTCTTCAGTCGAGAGCAAGTTCTAGCAGCTATTAGACTGTGTTGTTTAGCAGTAAACTTACATGTATATTAATTTAACATGTATTTTATGATGTTTAGCAGTTTGTGAGTCTGGATGTTGCAAAAGTGTTTGTTTTATTGTAAATGTTATTTGGTTTTATATCCATATATGTTTTTGTGCTCATGTTGTATTGTTTTGGGACCTTTAGCCCTGGTAAACTTATGACCAGATGTTTTTGAAATTCAGATAAATTTTAGTGAAATTTACATACATATCATATAAATTTTAGTGAAATTTACATACATATCATATAAATGGTTTTGTTGCCAAGTCATACCTACCCTTTCATGCATAAAAAAATTTGCGTATGTTGTCTGGACGTAAAGTTGTGTCCGACAATGGCGGTGATTCTCCGATCGTGGTAGAGATAAAAAAAACTGCGATCAAGTGAATTGTGGTCGTTGTCTAGACGCAACACCGTCCGGACAAAGTACGCAAAAATTGCTCTTTCATGCATGAGTAAAGGGGTATGTAGGTAAATATCAAAATTTTAGAGTGCGATAACAAAGATATTTAAGAATTTGGTGTTACATACTTTGGTTTATTTAATTAATAGTCCACAAACCCTTTCATAATAATTATTTTTTGGAAAAAATTAAATAATTTGGAAACTAAAGTAGTTCGAAGAGATTGTTTCTCTAATATTATAAGTTGAATCAAATAATTTCCAACTTATCACTTATCATTTAAAATAAAAATATATAAAATAAAAAATAAACCTGTTTTGCCCTTTTACACAAATCTGTAAAATCTGAAATTCCCCGGAAGCTCTCTTCCCGCGAATAGAATGAAAGCAGCCGCACCATCGCCGCCGGAGAAGTCTCCCACCGACGTCGTGCAGGCCTTCGCCCGCTTCCTCCTCAGCCACCATTCTCCTNTAATCACATCAATGCTTATACAGAAAAAAAGGTGCATTTTGTGAAAAAAAAAGCTAGTAATTATGGTATTTTTAATGTGATGTTAAAAGTTTTGAGTCTTCTACATGTAGATATTATATTTTAGGACAGAGATATTTAAACACATAAGAATTGTGTGTAAATCTCTCGACTATTTACTATCACTAATTATGATTGTTGACAAGTCATACCTACCTTTCATGCAGAAAATTTTTTCCGTATGTTGTTCGGACGTAAAGCTGTGTCCGACGACGGCGGTGATTCTCCGATCGCGGTAGAGATAAAAAAAACCGCGAACAAGTGTATTGTGGCCGTTGTCCGGACGCAACACTGCTCTTTCATGCATGAGTAAAGGGGTATGTAGATAAATATCAAAATTTTCGAGTGAGATAGAAAAAAAATATTTAAGAATTTGGTGTTACGTACTTTGGTTTATTTAATTAATAGTCCACAAACCCTTTCATAATAATTATTTTTTGGAAAAATTTAAATAATTTGTAAACTAAAGTAGTTGGAAGAAATTGCTTTTGTAATATCATAAGTTNAGATAGAAAAAAAATATTTAAGAATTTGGTGTTACGTACTTTGGTTTATTTAATTAATAGTCCACAAACCCTTTCATAATAATTATTTTTTGGAAAAATTTAAATAATTTGTAAACTAAAGTAGTTGGAAGAAATTGCTTTTGTAATATCATAAGTTGAATCAAATAATTTCCAACTTATCACTTATCATTTAAAATAAAAAATAAACCTGTATTGCTCTTTTCCACATCTGAAAAATCAGAAATTATCGGGAAGCTCTCTTCCCGATTTCCCGCGAATAGAATGAAAGCAGCCGCACCGTCGCCGCCGGAGAAGTCTCCCACCGACGTCGTGCAGGCCTNTATCTGTAAAATCAGAAATTATCGGGAAGCTCTCTTCCCGCGAATAGAATGAAAGCAGCCGCACCGTCGCCGCCGGAGAAGTCTCCCACCGACGTCGTGCAGGCCTTCGCCCGCTTCCTCCTCAGCCACCATTCTCCTTGCCTCCGCTCTATCCTTCTCTCCGATGACCTCACTCTCCACTACTCAGTCCCCATCGAGTAACCCTACAAAAACACACACCCTCACTTTCTTTCTATTCGGACCTCATTTTACAAATCATATCTTCAGCTTCGCGGAGCTTCTGGAATTCGATCCGTCCCTCGCTTACCAGCTCTTCTCTCAGCCCGCCGACCTGTTGCCCCTCTTTGATCAAGCCGCGCGCATTTCGCAGGTAATGTTCATATTCCGAATTTTTATTTTCTGTCCTCCTGAATACTCAATCGATTTTTTATTTAGTCAAATATTCTGGTTTCTAGACGGTTGTTCTTGATGGATCAGATGGCTTCGAGGGCCGCGGGAGCACCAAGGAGTTCGTCCATGTTCGTATCAATGTTACCGGTTCACCTCTTGAATGCCNGTCGAGGGCCGCGGGAGCACCAAGGAGTTCGTCCATGTTCGTATCAATGTTACCGGTTCACCTCTTGAATGCCCCGGTGATTATATCATTCTCTTTCTTTTCCTGTTTGGTGAAATGTGATTTAGAAGATTCTGGTAAGCTTGTCGCATGGTTTTAATGGGAATTGGGAGAGCGTGCAGAAACTTTCCCGAATATTGGCAGGTTGAGGGTGAAGCACAGGGGAATACTTCTTACTGTCAAGGGCACGGTTATAAGATCTGGTGCTGTTAAGATGATCGAGGGAGAAAGAGTATACGAATGTAGGAAATGCAGGCATAGGTAAGGTTTGTTCTCATGTTTTGTTCTAGGAAGATTTACATATATACCACTCCATTTCTATGAATTTACATATCTAACACCTGAAGTTCAATATTTGCATACATACCACCTTACCTATGCATGTGAAGGTGTATTTCCCTTTTCAAAAGTTAAAATTGTGTTATCTTTTTATGTGACATTAAAATTTTGGGCTGCATAAATGTAAAAAAGAAAAGTATTTGTTAGATATGTGAATACATATGATTTGGACGGTATTTATGTAAATGCCCTAGTATGTAGCTGGCCTTTGCCAACTCAATGGCTTGCCACCAAGTAGTTTTTGATTTGTTGCTTGCCTAATTTAGTATTATAATTTATAACAATTACATCTTTTGTATTGTTATTCCTTACAAAATTTTATTGTTTGACCAACTGGATTTAATTTCTCTATGTTGTCCATCAGCCCTGATGCATGTTAACATCTACCCTTGCATTTGAATCTATAAACTGATTTGAAATACTTAAGAAAATGATATAGGATATAAGTTCTGGAAATAGGAAAAATAAACTATGAGGCCACCTCATTTATATCAATTATATAAAAAATAAATATGTATTTTATTATTAATAATATTCATTTTATTATTGTGATTTCATTCTTGATATTGTTAAAATCTAAATGGAAGAAGATATTAAGGATCATGCTTTGTATTTTTCTTAATTTAAACATTTTTTTAATTAATTAATTTAAAAAGCTAAAAAATAAAGTTGTTTAAAAAATATATTGATAAATCTGTGTGTGTGTGTATGATTTAAAAGATTTCTATGTTTATGCTATTAGTCTAATTAAAATTTTGTATTATCGCATATAATCTTAAAGCATAGAAACATTCATGTGCATGATGCATGCGTATTTTCCACGTATATTATTATACTATTTATATAATGTTGTATTACTATTTCGAAGCAGCATTGGCATTTCGAGTTAATCAGTCTTGGAATTGTGTCAGTCCTCCATTTGAGTTGAGCTTTGAAAAAATATATGGAGCTCACCACAAATCAATCATTTATCGAGGCTAAACAAATTCATTCCATTAAAAAAAAAAAATATAACTAATCACATGTTAATGGATCTACATTATTGTGAATTGCCATTCAAAAGTTTGACTCTTTAAGCTGTTGACATTCAAGTTAAAGCTAAAATCAACTTTTTTATGGCTTTCAACTTTTATTTATTAACACTAATGCCTCGCCAACCTTTAAGAACACTGTAAGTCTTCCATTTCATTCTCCCTCACCATCCAAACTCCTCACCTCAAATTTTGATGCTTTTGCAATGAATACAAAGGCTTCCTCTACTTGTTCTAATGAATGCTAAAGTATAACCACTGAGGCTGGCACTGAATTTCTTGGATGAGGTATTGGAAGTGAATGTGATTTTATGTACACTCGAGATGTTGATGGTTATGCCATTAGCTGAATTTTGATCTCGTGTTCCCTAGCTATTTTTTTCTTCATTTACTTTCCTTGTGATTTAGGTTAATAATGGATTGCATAAGTGTAGTTAGTGCATGGTTTGGGGACTCTATCCAGGGAAGAAGAACTTCTTTGAAAATTTGTGCTTCCATATTGTGCTGTCTGAAGGCTTAGAGGTCACAAATCTGAATTTGAAGGCACTTTTTATTGCTTGTTTGATAAAGATATATGAAAGGTACAATTACAATTATAATTTTGTGACAATTGTGTTGCATATTACATGCAGGGATGTAATTGAGTCAAGCCTATTTATGAGCCAACTCGGGCTCAGCTTGATAAATGGCTCATGAGCTGAGCTCGATTAGCTAACAAGCCAAGCTCCTGCTAAACCCAACTCAATTCATTAGGTAGTGATTCGGCTCGTTTAAAAAAATATTAATAAAAAATTCACTCAAAATTTTATCTTTCAATTTTTAAAAATATTTTAAAAAATAATATTTTCTATTTTATATTAAGTGATTTTTTATTATTTTTCTTTTTATATTAATTGATTTCTTATTATTTGTCTCCCATTTGCTCATCCTATTTGTAATTTTATTATACATTACAAGATTTATTCAAATTAAGGTCGGACGAATCTGACGCTACTATGGTGATATTCCGCCACTAAACTTGATTTACGTCAAATTTTAGGTTCACGCAAAAATTGTGGTCGGTAATGTAATTAGTGTAAAAAATGTCCGACATAAACAGCTTGTGTCGGACTTTGCGTTCGTCTGTGTCGCCATAATGAAATTCAACGTGATCCACTATGACACAACATCTAATGTTAGTATTTCCCCCGAACTGTAGTAGGCACTAATTAACATGTTTTTTTGCATCGACTTATTCTATTGAAGATGTTATATCAACGTCGAAATGTATCAAATAACATTAAAAAAACGCAGTAATTGTATCGAAATTGTCAAGGCAAACCTATAACAAATTTTAAAAATATAAAAGAACAATAAAATTTTTATAACCTGCACAAAACGAATCTATATCACAATCAAGTATCATCATAACTCAGAAGCTATATCACTAACAAATACAAATAATGATAACAAACATATTTTAGCAAATACTAATTTAATACATGAAAGTTTACATCTACACACAGAATAAATGTTCACATTATCAAAAATGAAAAAATACATAAACTCTTAAGACAGAGGAACATCATCTAAGTCACAATCATCCTCCTCTCCCTCATCCATAGAATTCATAGGTCGCTTGACCTGACGATTTGCAATACTCTGCGTCAGACGTCTAAAGCTTTTACAATCTTTGCTGACCTTCACACATCTGATCAGCTTCTGACTGATCTCCACTCATTGCAGTGACCCGCTTGACAAGCTCCTCACTCTCCGATATTAACAAACTCAAGCCACCCATAAGAGCACTGGAGTGCTCGGCCTCAAATGTCATGCCCTTCATGCCCAGGCCGTAGACTCTCCCATTCTTCTTTCCCGTCGTTTGTCTCTATAGCTCAAAATCAGACTGCACAATGGTAGTCTGACTACCAGTGCTGCTAGCAATTGTTAGGGTCTGGCTCTCCAACTCCCTCTGCCTCTTCTAGAGATGCTCGTACTCTTATGTAATTAAAACTAAGGATTAATTGTCATTTTTAACATTAATAATAAAAAATAATAGAAAATCAATTTTTTAATTATGTTGACTCATCGAGGGAAGTCGGGGACCCATTGTTGCATATCTTGGCGCTGATGCATCTGGACATGCAACTCTGCAGTGATGGGCGACCAACCAAGCTCCTAAACTTGTGTACATGAGAAAATGATAAGTACCACATAATTACATCAACCATTGAATTTTTGAATATTTAGAAAATGTTACTATTCTTCGATAGTGCTCCGTGGGGGACCGAACCTCCAATGTGGAGTGCGACACTCCTGGCCCCCACGCTCTTGTTCTTTTGGTTCGTTTGTCTCTTTCTATGATAATTCAGAGAAACAAAGGCTCTGGTCAACTGAGTAAAAACCTCCTCTCCAACCCAGATTGATTGCTATTCCTTTCTGCGAGCTGTGGTTAACATGTCACTCAGTCGATGCCTACCATAAATCTAAAAAATGTGGTTGGTCTACTGGTGATGCTCTGACAGCCAATAAAAGAGCCTTTGCAAATTAAAAATTATGCAATGTTGATTCAAATAACAAAATAACTTAAAATTAGTATTTTATTTCAAATGAAATGATCCTTTCTCAAAATCGCAGAACCACATGTTCCGTGTCACAATTGGGATCTGCTTCTAGGAGAGATATGTATTATCGTATACATTCCAGATAATCTTCGTGATGTGTATCACAAGTGGCCCGGGGAGAATGAATCTGAAATATAAATATTAGTTAAAAAAATATCGAGATGAACAGTGAACTTAGTTTAATTTTAAAGTTAACTTACAAGTCTCCCTTCGACATAATATATACCGGACCGTAGGGAGGGGTGGGACTTGAGGGGCACGAAGTGGGAGTTGGTGCCTAAGCCGAAGCTGGTGCGGGAGTGGTTGTAGTGTGAAAATCTGGTGGTTAGAACGGAGTAGCAGGACTGATTGGAGTCGCAGTAGAACGTACGAGAGGGGTTGTAGTGGCGGTGGTGGTGCTAACTAATACTGAACTAGTGCTGTGTCTATTAGAGCGAGCTCGACCTTCTTTATTCTCCTGTATGTACTCTCTAAAGTGCCCTTAGGAGGTCGCTCAGGTAACTGACCATCAGTACTACCTGTTGCCATTTGTAACAGAAAAAAAAAAAATATTAATAAGCTCTGTACTAACAACAAAAGTAAGCTGGAGCATTATAATATAAGCAAACAAGTAAAAACAGGAAGGTGCAGAATCAAAACATGAAACATGTTGTGACTACATGTAAAACTAATAAAAGAATGCAGGAGAAGTATAATATAAGTAGCCAAAAGTAAAAGCGGAAAGATACAAAATCAAAACAAGAACTATAGAATCTTAGGATGATCAGGTAGATTTCCATTTTGATCGGGCATAAGCCTCCAAATTGTCTTCTATGAGGGGCTCCACCTTCAAAACATTATTTGGATAAATTTTTTGCTTATGATCTACATAATTAAGTGTTCTCAACTAATGCTAAAGCAAAAACTATTGTTTGGTGCGGCTGGTATAATTGGTCTTTTTGTTCTGGATTGATATGTTTATAGGACTTTTTTTTTCCCCACCATGACTGCATATCTTGAAAATGCATTAAAATTTTTAAAAAAATTGTAATGCAACACCAACTTTTTGTGCACCTGCCTAATTAATATCTTTTTAGGCCTCTTTTTTGACAAGTCTTAAATGTATCTGTTGAGGAAGCTGAAAGCTTTCACATTTATTATTTTCATCAGAGAATCATATGCTTAACAAATATTTTATGTTATTTTGTAAGGTTCAAAGTTCACCCAGAGCTAGAAACTGGAAACGCTGTAAGACTTCCAACAGCTTGTCCATCAAGGGTATTGTTTTGTTTTTTAAATTTATCTTTTTTAGTTTTCTTTTTTTTAAACTATTAAATTTTCATTCATAAAATTGTAACTCCCAAATTTCACAATTCTCCTAAAAAGCCGAATTACATAACTCGCCAATAGAATTAGTATAACATCAAGCAATTACACGGAACTATTATTTGAAAAAGAAGCCAAAAAAACACAATCAATGATAACCCAAAAACAACAAAGGAAAAATCTTGCTTAAAGGCTAGAACCTCCCAAGTTCTTATTTCTTTAAGCCTGGTAAACCTTCGAGAGTAGCAGTGTCTATTCTTTTTATTGCTATTCTTTCTTATTAATCGAGCTTCATTTCTCTTAAATTGTACCTAAAGGCTAGTTCAAAATCAGCCAACCATCGTTATGAAGCACTCGTCTCTTTAACTTGTAATTTGATATCCTTAGGTGTCTTTCTCTTGGTCAGCTATCATCACCCAACATAAACATGAACATGTGAGCATCTTACAGAATGGGCGTTTTTTAGATTTTAAGTGTAATCCGAAAAATTTTGAGATCTTATAAGACTTACAAGTATTCTTTTCAAAATTTTAAAAAAGATTAGGTCATGTGAAACACTAATCTGGTTGATAGTGCTAGAATTACGTTAAATTTTGGGAAGGTGTTTAGTGTTAGGGAAAGAGGATTATTGTCTACAATATTTCTGGAGAATTTTATAATTTTCCAAGGTATTTAGATTTTCCTAATGGTCGATTGAACAAGACTCAGTCAAATTGAAGGACGCTCTTGGGCAACAACTTATATTAGGTTTCGTGGAGCATTTTATAGGGAAATAATTTTATTTCATGGATGAGGGCTTTGAGAAGAGATATAAAGTAAGAAACAAAAAAGACTTTAACGCAATTTATTACTAATCACTCATGAAAGTGATTAAGTTTGAAGATTTTCTTTTTCGGAGAATAAGATTACTCAACTTTTTGCCTTGTAGAGGTCGATCGTGAAGCCCTTCTTGCTTGGGTTTGAGTTAAATTCAATTATTGCACTGAAAACGACATTTTCATTTTTGTCCCAACCATTTTTATAGTTTTTTTGTAACATTTAATTCAAATGGCAGAGTGAGGGAAAGAGGTGGGCTAATTTTATTTTAATTGTAAGTAGATAATATAATCTTCCTCTCCAAATTGCCCAAAATGATTAGAAAACATTTTATTTACCTTATTTTGTGCAAAGAGTCATTTTTCTCTTAACTTTACATGACACTCCTCCATATTCGAAAATTCGAGCTTTAAATTTTGAAGTTTTAGAACTTTGAAATTTAAGTTTTCAAATTTTTTTTAAATGAGCACAATTTTAAATTATAACCTATATTCTTTCATTAAATTATGAAAATAAATCTTAGTTAGATATCTTTATTTTGCTCTTGGTTTTTGGTCCCTGGACTAACTGTAGCATTCTTTTTAATTTGAGTTCATGGTCCCTGTCTTTCTCAATTGATTCCATGTGCTATATTAATCTTTCTTGACTTCTTTTTCAGCGAGAATAAATTTGTGCTCAATTTATTTAAAGTTACTGATTTTTCTTTGTACTTTATAACTCTTTTTTACAATTTTTCCGAACACATTTTTTGCAGAGTTCTAGAACTTGTGAGGGAACAAGTTTCCAATTTATACCAGATAGTATAGTATGCCATGATTACCAAGAAATCAAGATCCAGGAGAGCACACAAGTTTTGGGAGTTGGTTCTTTACCTCGATCAATACCCATTATCTTGATGGATGATCTTGTTGATGTTGTGAAAGCTGGAGGTATGGTATTTTACATATACATCACACAATTTTTATTTATTTATTTTTCTAAGATCTAAACTTTAATATTTACTTATATATCATTTAAATCGTTAAATCATATAAAACTATCATTAATGTTAACTTTTCTAAAGTAAAATGCACCATTTCATGTCTATATTTTGGCGTGATTGAGATGTTAAAGTGTCATTTAAGTAACTATCTTAGGTTATTTGTAAGTTATATAATTAGATAAGAATTGTGTGATACATATGTATATCCCTCTTCTTTTAAATGTTGTCATTATTATTTTTCATCCACAATCCGGATTACTTAGGATAGATGAAAATTCAATGGTCATTTTATATTGATTACGAGTAAAATTATGGATTAAGGTCGTGGAGTTGCACATGTAACCTACAAAAAGTCTGAAAAGCGATAGGTTTTTTTTCTTTCGTGGAGTAATGATGAGAATCCCTATTATGATAACTTTTTTCCTCGTGATTCTAGGAAATCCTACCTTGTCCCTCAAAAAATCCACTGTTGAACCCAGATTTGTCTTTGAATCATATTCAATGAATAAAGCATAAACTGAGGGGAGAGAGAGAAAGAGAGAAGAAGGAAACACTTGTATTGGAAATCTTATTTATAGAGCCCATTTTTTCCATAAATCTATTGCATTTAATTTTTTCTATTTTTAATGGCAAGGATTTTGATAAAATGACACTTTTGGACATATCCTGCCGTTGATCCCTTAACGTTAGTATTTCATCTTCTGAAATTCAACCTTCGATTGCATCATTGGGATGCAGAGGATGAAACATTCGGCTTTAGTTGACAGCTTTGAAGCCCTTTGGTTCTAGTGCTGAACTTTAGTTACCCATCATTGAATGCTCACTTTACACGAATCTAGTTCCAAACGCTTTGCTTCGATCACTCGATTTCGGGCACTCGTTCTGGGTCACTCAACTTCAGACGCTTGACTTTGGTCACTCACCCTCAGGCACAACCTTGGTCACTCAGTCTCAGGCACTTGACATTAACTCACTTTCTTATCCAGGGCAGTTTTCGATGAGTGGCGACTTCTGAGCCGTTGGATTTTGTTACGTCGGTGCCTAGCTTAAGAGCAAATTTTCTTTTAATTATTTTTGTTGGGTTAAAGTAGGCTTATATGTTTAGGGTTAGATTATGCATGAGATTGAGTCTTTTTTCTTAGGTTTGAGATTTGTGAGAGATTTCTTACCTCTCGAATTGTAGTAATTGGGATTGCCTACCTCTCAAATTGTAGGTTCTTACCTTTTGTATTTGTATGAGTTATTAGTATTGTATTGCTTTGATGGGAAATAAAATGTGTTTGGTTTAATTTATATAGAAATGTGTGCTGATTTTGACTTTGAATCATATCAAATTGGTATCAAAACATTGATTATGGGTTGCAAAGATTCTTAGAAGTGAATTTGGTCGATCCTGAGCCTTCATTGTCACGTTAATGAAGGTATCGTTGCTTACAGGGTAAGCAATCACAATTGCACCTAGCTGGGAAGTAGACGACGGGTTCGTGGTCCATAGCACTCGATCCAACCTATTGTCGGGATTTAGATCTAGTGGAGAAGCTGACTACGATTGTGTGAATGTATCACATTGTACAGAGCGCTTAATCCAAGCGTATAAGAAAGCCAACGCGCGCGACATATGCAAACCCGAAAATTGAACTTTAGACAATAGCCTTCAAGCCATTTGGTTTGCAGTGTCAACTTCGGTTACCTATCATTGAATACTCGTTCTCCGCTAATCTAGTTCCAAACACTTTTCTTTGATCACTCGTTTTTGGGCACTCGTCCTCGGTCACTCGGCTTCAGGAACTCGACCTTGTTCACTAGGCTCTCAAGCGCTCAACCTTGGTTACTCGGCCTCGGACACTCAACAACTTTACAAATATACATCCTTGAAGCCTTAACATTGCATCTGTTTGTATTTTGATTAAAAGTGACACAAAATCAGTTTGTCAGTTAGAAATTTTTCTATTTTTTATTTCTATTTTACTTTTTTCAGTTATTACAATTATCCCCATGAGCTTGTGACTCATATAGTTCATTAGTGATTGGATGATAAATCTTGTGAATGTTTAAGTACTGGAAACAACCTGTGATTATACCTAAGTATCTTGATTAGAATTGATACATGATACTTTTTCCTTTTAATTGACAATCGTTGATTTTTGCTTTCACTTTCTAAATGCTATATTACAGAGTAAAGTGCCAAAATAGTGCTTGGCTATTTACATGGGCCATTTTTGTCCCAGAGTTCATAGAAGTGTCAAAAAAGTCTCAAACTCTTTAATTAGAACTGAAATAACCCGCATGAAGGACTATTAGAGCTCAATTTTAAAATAGTTGGTAACTATTTTAGCATTTCTATAAATTCTGAGAGTAAAATGGCTCTATATAAATAGTCGGGGACTATTTTAACACTTTACTCCTATATTAAAGCTCCTGATGTTATTGAAGATTTTTTGGGAATGGTTTTAATGCTTTGCTGAATTGTTTTAATTCCTATTCTTGGTCGTCATAAACTTTGTTTCCCTTGGTTCAGATAATGTTATGGTTACTGGGGTTCTATCTGCAAAATGGTCCTCAGATCTCAAGGATGTGCGGTGTGATCTTGATCCCATTGTGATTGCAAATCACGTAAGGTAATGATACTGTCAGTGTCTTGGCATTTTTAGTACATTCTATTAAATTTTCAGATCACAATGTTTTTTTTTCCTTAATTTTTTTTGCATTAAATGTTTATATTACCATTCAACTGTAAGGAAAGGGCTGGGTTCTTGATTACTTAATCAATTAATTATTGAGCCAAACACAATCAATTTTAAGTTTGTTAAAGAGCTGCAAAATCATTGTTGCGTTCAAGTTTTTTATCAGAGTTAAAAATGAGCTAAACATGTATAATAAATATTGGCAGTAATCATCAAATGCTTTGATAGTTGTTCAATTCATAGATCCAATTGCCTTAAAAAAGTTTTTTAGTTTTTATTAGATTTATTTGATTTATTGGCTTTCCATAGGCGTTATTATTTATTAATTACCTTTATTATGCATTATGTAGTTTTCTTTTTATTGTTATTCTGATTTTATTTCTTTGATTGTGTTTTATTTTTTTTCTTATTTGAGTCCATTGTAAGGGTTTAAATGCCCCTCTTTATATCAATGAGAACTATGTTTATCTACTCCAAATCTCAATATGGTATCAGAGCCTAACCTTAGATCTAGCAGCGGCTGACTTTCTCTCCCTGTTCCAGCAGCCATTGGTTTCCTCTTCTGATTTCTCTACTACAGTTTTTGTCTTGACCTGCTGTCATTTTCCTGGTAACGTTTTTCCTGGTTCTACAAGTCACAGGTTTCCTTCTGTTTCCAAGCAGCAGCATACGGGAACCAAAAGCAACCAGCCGTTTTCTTGATTCTAGCAGCAGATTTCCTTCTGTGTCCAGCATCTGCCGGTAGCAGTTTTCCAGTTCGGCTGTTGCTTTGCCGCTGTTCGTTTGCTAGAATCCGTATGGTTTCAATCGTTTTCCTTCAGCCACTGCTTGGCTATTTTGTCCGCTACCTCTCCAATGTTGTTGCTTTGCAGCTCTGTTGGCAACCTGCTCTGTAGCTTTTACCATGCATTGATTCTCGTCCCTGATTCCAGCCGCTGATCCCATGAGGCCTTCCAGCCGGCCCATTTCTTCCTGGTACCACTAATCCTCCTTGCAGGTTCCAGCAACTGCAATCTTCTCCTGTTTGCAGTATCCTCAATTCCAACAGCCGCAGGTCCTTTAGTGCCTTTGCCTCTGCTGTCGTTGGTTATACAGGAAGGAGTCCTACAGTTGTCCAGCACCGATCTTCCCTGCAGAGGTTTTATTTTCTGCAGTTGTATTTGTTTGTCGTGATCTTACTAGAATTCATTGATGGTTCAGAACCACAATCCTAACCACACTCGTGATAAGTGTTGGAAGCTTCACGGTAAGCCGACATACAAACCTTTTGCCAAATCCTCAGCCACTAAGGGTCTCAAGGCGACAACCGAGCCTGCCACGGCTCAACTGACTCTTACCTGGAAAATCCTTAAATCCTCTGAATTTTGGAAAACCAGAATGCTCATAAGTTTTCTCGATTGACTATCCGTGCTCTGAAAAGAATACCGTCAGAATGCTGATGACTCATGTAGTTTTATTGTTGGTAAAAGGTGATTTGTACTAACAACAGATCCAACTCTAGAATCTATTTTGCATGTTCCACAGTTATAATGTAACTTGTTATCTGTCAGTAAGTTGATGAATGATATTGATTGCATTACTAATTTTTCTTATGATGGTTGTGTTTTTTAGGATTGTGATTTGGGGAGGTTGATTGGAACTGCTGAGAGGGTAATCAGACTCTACTACTTTCAAGAGAATAACATGGAGAGTAAGGACACACCTCTCAGGAGTTGTAGCTTATCTCGAGTCTTTAAATGTCTCATTATATTGTTGCATTGTCGTTTAGGTCTTTCTAGTATCTAATATTTAAAAAAAATGTATTCTTGGATGTTTTCTAATAAATTTTTTTCTAATTTTAATTATGAGACATGTCAACTAGCCAAATATTATCGGGTCAATGACCCACCCCACACTTACACATCATCAGTTTTTCTCTCTCATTTACAATGACCTATGGAAACTCTCTCGTACTCACAATTACACTACTAAACAATGGTTCCTGACTTTGGTTGACGACCGCACTCGAATGACGTTAGTCTACATTTTAAAAGACAAATCGGAGGTTGCTGTCACCTTTCAAAACTTTTACACATTCATTTTAACTCAATTCAAAACTTCTATTCAGGTCCTTCAGACTGACAGTAGTCGTGAGTTTTTCAGCTTTATTTTGGGTTAAATATTTGTAAGGATATCCTCCATTATAGCTCATGTACGGACAATCCTCAACAAAATGGGTTAGCCGAAAGGAAAAATCGTCGTCTCCTTGACGTTGCTCGCTCCATTATGTTTCAATTCAATGTCTTGAAATGGTTTTGCAACAATGTCATTCTCATTGTCACATATCTGATAAATAGTGTCTCCTTTAAAATTCACAAGTTCTGAACTCTTCTACTTGTCCTGATATCGTGCTTCCCTGCCAATCGGGTCTTCTCCACCTTAGACTCTAAGATTTTTGGGTGCAATGTTTTTATTTGGAACACTGCTCCAATTAGAGTAAACTTGATTCCAGATCTGTAACATGTATTTTCTTTGGGTACTCTGTCGCTCAAAAGGGGTATCAGTGTCTTGATTCTACCACTAACAAAATCTATGTGAGTGTTGATGTCTTTTTCTTTGAAATTGTTCCCTATTTTAGCTCAGCCCCAAGTGAGGGAGAGCTTGGGTTCCTAGACACTGGCCCTTATTCTACGCCTATGTATGTTTCCCCAAGTGATCTTGCAATTGAGGAGTCCTTTGTTCCGATGAGTGCATCATCCGGTGAGCCCTCTAATTTGGTAATTGCACTATGTCTTCCTCCCACTATCCATGTCTACACTCGACGCATCCTTTCCAAATACTCTTACTTTGGAACCCGCTACTTCCTTACAGGACCTTGATTCCTATCCGAGTGGACATCCTCAGTATGACCCCTTCTCCGAATGACAGAGTGAGTTCTCCGAGTAAAGTATGCAATCAAACACGTTCACTCTATTCTATGACAAAATATGTCTCTTTCCGCAGTTTACCACCGACCTACAAAGCATTTGCTACTACACAGACAGACCATCAGATCTCCGCTATTATTGAGGTTACTCTTACGATCTGGCCTAGAAAATGGTAATAATAGAGGATATGAATGCCCTTTATCGAAACTATACGTGGGACGTCGTTGATCTTTTTCAGAGTAAGCGCTTTGTAGGGAAACTCATCTACCCCGCCCATACTCGGCTCGACATATACCACGTAGTTGGTATAGTGAGTCAATTTATGCATGACCCATATGAGCATAATTTCCAAGTTGTGTACCAGATTCTTCACCATTTAAAAGGTATACCAGGCTTTGGTTTGCTTTTCTCTCATCATACTTCTCAGTTTAATTTTTGTTTGTACAGATGCTGATTGAGTTGGGTCAGTTCATGATCGACCATCCATCTTGTGGTATTGCTCATTTATCTGGGAAAATCTAGTAATGTGGAAAAATAAAAAACAGTCTGTAGTTGCTCGGAGCAGTGCTGAAACTGAACTCCACTCTATGTCCTTTGGATTTGTGAAACCCTTTGGCTACGCATCATGCTCCGTGAACTTTATATGCCAACCTCTGTCCCGCTGCAGCTGTTTTGTAATAATAAGCATTGCTCAGAATCCAATCCAACATGATTATTCCAAACATGTGAAGATTTACAAACATTTAATAGGAAAAAATTGAGTCCGGGGAAATTTATGTTTCTTTTGTGTTCTCAGTTGTCAATTAGCAAATATCATCACCAAGAATTTTCCTCTTCCTTTGTACGATGACTTTAAATCTTAATTGAAGATGATTGACTTCTATGCTTCAACTTGAGGGAGGATATTAGATTTATTAGATTTATTGACTTTCCATAGTCATTATTATGTATTTATTGCCCTTATCCATAACCCTTATTATTTATTGACTTTCCAAAGCAAACGACAGGTTTAAAGGAGTTTTGAAAGAATATTGAGAGTAATGAAGGAAGGAAAATAGATGAATTGGAAAAAATAGAGAAAAAAGTTGAGACAAATCAGATCTGGAATGGAGGAGCTTTTCTCGACCATGGAGGGACAATTCTCGTCCATCTAAGGGAGAGTCATGATCTTGGAAGAAATGATGAATAAGATCATTGAATGTCATGCCGACTACTGTGGAATCAAGCGACCACGTTAGGAGGGGACGACAGAGACAACAATCTGTTGGAATTGTGCAACATCATGACATTGCTGCTACTTTAGGCAGACTTGGAGTCGCAGGTTCGGGCGAAGGAATTGGGAGCAGACTCGAGCGGAAGCGCTTGGAAGGAATAACATGACATCTAGACGTCTGGAATGAATGAAAGCAAGGTGGGATTCAACAAAGGAGTCAAGAGTGGATTTGACCTATGTATCTTGAGGGAATTGTGCAACATTGGGAGATTTCGAACGAACAACAACAAGAGAATTGGGATGAAGTGCAATTTTGGGACTGGAGAATATTGATTCGAAGGACGTCAACCTACGACAACGAATCATTGTGGGTGGAACTCGGATGAGGGCTGCATCTAACCGCGCCAATGCTTTTTATTTTTGCAGCCTTTCGAGCAGAAGGTGGTTCAAGAGTAATGATGAGAATGAGACAGGTGGAGAAGAGCATAGGAGAGTGTAAGGGACTGATTTTGACACTACAAAGCATTCAAGAGAGAGACAAGATGGTGGTGCTTCGCGGTGAACCTACTTTGTGCAAGGTTTTAGTAAAGCTCAAGACCATGGTGAGGTCAATTCAAGACGTAGGACTAGGATTTTAGATCGAGTTGCATAACATGAAAGTGTCACATGATACGAAGTTGACAAAGATTTTGACGATCAATGAGCTATTGTAAAAGTTGTTTGGGTCTACAAGATTCTCCAAGATTGATTTGAAGTCAGGGCACCAGTAGGTTCAGATGCGATTGAAAGATGTGCCAAAACTGCATAACTAACTCATGAGGGTCACTATGATATTTTGGTTAAATCGTAAGGATTGTCAAATGATGGTACCACCTGGGAGCCATATGATGTGATTCAACAACAATTTTTTCTTCCAACTCGAGGATGATGACAAAGTTCTTCTTTGGTTTGGGGGTAGTATTCTTACGCCGATGTCTAAGGGCAATCTAGTAATTTTATATTTATTACTGTAGGGATAAATGGGGTCAATATGTTTAGGGTTAGGTTATGCATGCTTGTGATTTTGGTCTTGAGTCTTATGTTTAGGGTTTGGGACAGATCGCCTATCTCTCGAATTGTAGGTGCTTATTTTTATGCTTGCAATTGTGTTGTTTGTGGAGTTTCGTATAACAAACTTGACTATTTAACTTAACAAATGAGCCAAACATGAATAATTATTGAGGTTAATACTGTTGTGGTATATATATAAATAGAAGAACGATCTTTAACGATGAAATGAAAAATAGAACGAAAAAATTCACACTAGAAAATAGTAACACAGCGGAACACATAAATTTACGTGGTTCGACAAATTGTCTACATCCACGGAGTTGCAGAAGATTTTACTATTTGAGGAATATACATCAGTCGATCGTCTCGACTTACAAGAGAGATCTCTCACTTCGTTGCTCTCTCTTATTCTCTCTCTACATCGAGATACACCAAAAAAGATAAACTTACATGAGAAATAAACTCAATTTTTCTTCTGCTACAAGCCACTAAGAAGAAGCCAAGGGAGAACAATCTTCTTTTTTTCTGTCGCAAGGAACTACTGCTTGCACTTCTGTTCCTCTATCCCGAGGAAGCCCGAAGAAGAACACAAAAAGGGCCGTGCCGTGGAAAATGAAGGAGTCGTGAGATGCCTTTTATCGCGAACGGGAAGGGAGGCGCGACAATTCGCGAACATCAGCGAGAGCTGGCGGGAGCGGTTGCGACATTTTTCGATCGGGGGAGCGGGAGCGGTCGGACCCTGCTCCAAAACTCAATAAATCTCCCACTTGGAGACCGGTACACAAGCAACAACTTCTCCTTCCTTAAACTGATATCCTCCACTGACAGTGTCGTCTTTTTCTTCAAACATGAATCATCCACTTCTGCAATTTAAAGCTCTTGCCTTCACACCAGAAGACCAATTGAAGCTGTGCATAACTTCAGTTTCTCAAGAGTAACACCTTTAGTCAACATATCAACAGGGTCAACATAGCTTTGCATCTCCAAGCTATTTCCTTGGTTACTTTTGTCTCTGCTTACAACTTCCATTGCATGAACAATATCATACCTCTACTGAAAGTCTTTTTCAACAAGTCTATCCTTGTACCACTTACTGTCATCACGCTCAGTCTTCACCCGGTACACCCACTTATTGTATAATGTCTTCTTCCCTGATGCAAGTTTTGTCAGCTCCCACTTGTGCGAATTTTTATCTTGCAAAATTTCTTTATAGCTCTGTGGTTCTCCACCATTTGTCTGTGGAACAATATGACTCGCTCTTATCACTTTCATCATCGACAGAACTATGAACTGCCGACAATAATGCATCCTGTACTTCTTCAGATACCACATCTGTACTATCATTCTCCATCTTCTTGGGATTTCTACAGTTACTCTTTATGTGTCCAGCCTTACCACAATTCCAGCAGGTTGTCTACTGACCAAACTTTGATTTTGATCTCCCTTTATTTGAGTTTCTGTTTTGCCATCTCCCTCTGAAATCAACATTCAGTGCCGAACTCTAACCTGAGATCTCGCCAAATCTTCCCTGCGCACCTCCTCAACCAAAATTAAATTACGAAAATCATTATATTTCAGTTTAGATTTACCTTCAGAACTGCTAACTGCCATTCTCATTACTTTCCAACTATTTGACAATGATGTCAATAATATCAGCACACGTATCTTATCATCAAAATCAATTTCAACATACGAGAATTGATTTGTAATAGTATTAAAATCATTCAGGTGTTGAACAACAAAAATACCGTCCGTCATCTTCAAGTTGATTAACTTCTTCATCAGATATACTTTGTATTCGTTGTTGGTTTTCATACATACCTGATAAGACTGTCATGAGATCTGTCGTCATCTTCTCCTTGACGACTTTGTGTGCAACGGACCTCGATAGGGTCAATCGAATAACCTCAGAATTTGTCGATCCAACAAATCCTATTCAGCGTCATACATTCTTTCAAGTCTTTTCCCCAATAACGGAAGATGAAATTTTTTCCCATAGAGGTAGTCCCTATCTGCATTCTCCAGTAACCAAAATCCGTGTCATCAAATTTCTCGATCCCTGAAACCTTCACTTAATCTGCAACCATCATTTTTTCTTCTGATCTGAAACAAATCTTTGATATCTTTTGTTGTGGTGTGTGTGTGTGTGTGTGTGTGTATATATATATATATATATATATATATATATATATATATATATATANACATCGATTCTCTTCAAAAAAATTTTCTTTGTAATTTTTCTTTTCTTTAACCTTTTAACTTACTCTATATCGGAAAAGTTTGTTTGTTAATTGCACTTAGGACCTATTGTTATATTTTATTACATGTTTGAAATTTGCATCACGGATTATTTTAAATTTAAAAAGAGAAAAGAGTTATTTATTTAAATGAGATACATGCATCCCAAACGTGCTTTTAAAAATGTACGTTTTTTCTAATCCTTGGTTTTGTTTGATTGTAGAGACTGGTCCAACTCCAACACTTATGTAATTGTACAAGATTCAAGTATTTCTTTTATGTTCATAGAGAGAGAGAGAGAGAGAGAGAGAGAGAGAGAGAATTGTAAAACAATCATTTAACAAAACGCCAATTTGGACCAGAATTAGGTTTTGTCCAAAGTGTAAAAGTATCTAATGGCACTTGCTTGATGGTTTGTAGTTCTAATATTGATGTATCTTCTTGTAGTGATGACATAGGAGAAGATATTTAGACATATAATTCTTCTTAAGAATTCAAATATGGAGTAAGTAGGCTCTCCTTTTGGAGAACGCAATTACCATTCTTTTTAATAAGGGAAATGGGTCTCTGTCTCTCTTTCTTCAACTCTCTATTTACCGGCTGAACATTTCCCCCTTTTTTGTATGTTTTCTTTTGTTCTCTTTTTTCAATTATTTTCTTTCTTTTCTCTTTTATTTTTAATCCCTCTCCCACTTTCTATCCATATATCTATTTCTCCCTCTCTTCAAAATTGGTGCCGAGATATTCCATTTAAAATGATTGCAGATGCATTTCTACAGAATCTCAACAAATCTGAAGAAAAACATATAAAAAAAGTTTGTAAATATTTCAAAATCATCTTATATATGGTTTTGTTGATGCGTCTCATTCAATTTAGGTATAAAACATTGGAAGGGCTCAACTAGCATGTTTTGATGTTGCTCAACACCTGATGCGTGCCTAAATTGGAATATTTGGCAAAAATGACTTAGAAACTGACTCCAAATGTTTGACTATTTTTGGTATTATTATAGTAATTTATCCTTTAATATTTTCTATATCCAGTAAGTTATTTGATAATATATTCGTAATGTCCTTTAAAATTGTTAAATGGCAGGAGAATGGGTGCTGGAGGCTGGGGCGCTTGTTCTGGCTGATGGTGGACTCTGCTGTATAGATGAATTTGACAGGTTCTACAATGATGCTGCTATTCGTAAATTGTTTTTTTGCTTGAATGGCAAAAACTGCAGATGCTTGCTCTCCTTTTTTTTTAAAATTCATAGTGATGGGAATGAATTTTGATTGATACTTTTTTATTACTTGTATATTATAATGAAGCTGATGGCATAAATATCTCATCATTAACTTCAAAATTCTTTTTTTTTCTTTGGGAAATTTACATACTTACCAAACAATTCTTATGTATTTACATATTTAACATTCAAAGCTTGATATTTACACTTATGATCTATGCATGAAAAGGTGTATTTCACTTTTAAAAAGTAGTATGGTGGTAATTTTGATGTTATGTTAAAAATTTTAGTTGTATGCATGTAAATATTAATATTAACTGTTAGATATGTAAATACATAAGAATTGTGTGTTATGTATGTAAATACCTCTTCTTTATTTTTACCGTGCTTGCTTATATTTTATTCAACCATCATCCTAAATGATAATTTCTACTACTATTAAAAAGTGACTTATGACTCTTCTTAAATAAAAAATTGACATTTAGTTTTCGAAATCAAATCTAAGCCTTTGAGTTATATTTATATTTATTCTACTATTTAAAAATGTTTGTATTTAAAATTCCAAGTGCGTGAGAGTGATAAAAATAATCACAACACAAATAAAGTACAAGTAAAACAAGAAGAAACTAAGAAAGGTTCTTACATTTTTTCTGCCCAAATTAGCATATATCACTTTTAATTCTCACCGGCTTTAGGATCTCAGTACCACTGGCTACCTCTATCAAACTCCACTAGTCAAGCAAGTAGAGAAACTGTCTCAAGCACTCTTCTAAATGAGTGAGTACTGCTCATCTCATGTTATATTTATAGTGTGATAAACTATTCCTACAATTCTGCCAATGAAAAAAAAAAATGAACTTTTTTATAGCACTCCGTTGAAGACAGACTTTACTTGTGGAGCCCTTGCAATAAATGCAAAACATTTTGACTCTTGCTCTTTTTCTTCACCTGATTTTGCTTAGGAAACTTGAGTTGGAAGGATTTGAAATGAAAAAGATGGAGTCTTACAATATGGATTTCTAGGTTCTAAGCTCAATGCTATTCCATCTAAATGATTATTTTGTGATTGTAAGAAAAGATTCTTTAATTTAATATATACAATGTTAAATGAAGAGCTCTGACCTTGATTGATATGCAATTACATGAGTATAAACAAAAAATACAGGACTCGGATCACATCTCTCCAATTTGTTCAATATATTCATAATAATCCTTGTGCCTTATCAATCCTCTTATCAATCATATAATTGCTTAATTTAAAACATTAAAGCCTTCAATTATATATTTGTACCATTAAAACTAATTCATAACACCAACGGGTCAACAAGGAGCATGCTTCTTTGAATTCTTATTTGTGCTTGTATGATTTCTTGTTAATTCATAAATAACGGGCATGTTGATTTGTTACATATTTGCTTAACACAATATTTCATTAGTGCCTGCCGTGGATAACTCTTTAATTTGTTAATATTCAATTAAACTATTCACTTGTAAATTCAATTTAAAGAAATTTACATACATAACACAATTTTTATGTATTTACATATCTCACCCCTAAATTTTCATATTGACACACGTAGCACTTTGGTGCTTTAAACTTATCCTTGAAAGGTGTATTTGAATTTTAAAAAATAAGAATAGTGCTATTTTTTATTTGATATTAAAGATTTGCGTGCTATGTGTGTAAATATGAATGTTTAGGTATGAGATGTGAAAAGACATAAAATTTGTGTTCTAGTTATATAAATGCAACTTCAATTATTTTCGGCTAGATATTGTGCTGTAGACAAATAGACAAGTCCCGAACATTGTTTCATTTCTTCTTATCATTTTTTTCTTTCTGATGGAGTATCAGTAAGCTCTGCTTGCAACTTGTGAGTGTAACAGTTTTATTTATATTTGTAGTATGAGAGTGCATGATAGAGCTACAATTCATGAAGCAATGGAACAACAGACTGTAAGTGTTGCAAAGGTGATCAACTTATCTTTGACCTTTCATTTATGTAGGAATTGTTCATGGATGAGAACTTTCATAACATAATTACGAGTATATAGTGCACTTTTATAATTCCTTTAAAGTATGTTATAAAGAATATTTAACTATGTTTGAACGTGAATAAATGAATTAATGAATTGTTATTTTTTGAAATTATGATTTTTAAAGCTGTGTTTGGTTCTATCTGTTTCCATTATAATTTCATCTTGTTTTGTTTTTTGCTTTGATTTTCTTTTGGGTCAAAACAAAGCATATATTTTGTCAAAGTAAAACCGTCAGAGAGTAATTTTATGTTTTTTTATTAAATTGTCCAACAATAATATCTTCCAAAATCAAAAAGCCACTAAACAATGCAACTTTGTTCATGTGCAAGTCAAAATCTATATTATTTCTATCTTATATATTTGAAAGCAATGCATCTTAAAAAGAAGATGCAAAATAGTAGTTTTTTTAATACCTATCGTCAGTAGTTACTCTTTAGCTCTTAAAAAATTCACTTCATTTGCCCATCTAACTTGAAATGGAGTCTTTAATGAAAAATGAATATTAGATAATGGGCTAAGTTTTATTACAACTTAGTGGTTAATTACAGTTGTATGATAGCAATTTCAAGAGTAGAAGTAATATGCATTTAAATCATCATATGAATAAACACTAGCATTTTGTTAGCCTTGTGAAGCCAAAGCACCCAGGGAAGATTGAGAACTTGGCGCCTAAGTGCCCACCATGTGGGCGTTGCTTCTAAAGGGGTCGCCTTTGCGCCCCCTATGGGCGCCTTTGCGCCCCCTATGGGCGCCTTTGCACCCATGCTTAGGCGCTCGACGGAGAAGGGGGCGCCTTTGCTCCCCCTTGGGCTCTCAAGTGCCCAGCTATGTTGGGAATGATTCAGCTTCCCGAGAGACGGGTACTTTTGCGCCCGAAGTAGTTGATACACAAAATTTTTGGTTTTAAACCAATTTCGAGTGGTGTATCTTTAAGACTTCCTCTGGTATTCTTCAACAAGTTATCGGTGATGAGAAAAGAGTTGGAGAGGAGGATTTCTGGGATCTGGGCGTGTGTTGTTCACATTGGATCGAAGAATAAAGATTGTGGAGTGTCCTGTAAGTTTCGTTGTGTGAGTGTGGTGAAGAAACTTGTGTCTTTTGTAAAACTATTTGACTTTCATAGTGAATATGTGGTGACATGGTTTCGTGGTTTTTTCTCATTTTCTGGTTTTTCCACGTAAATTTTGTGTGCTTTTATGGTTGTTTTTTTTTTACTTATGCGCTTTGTTTATTGTTCTAGTTTTCTCGAATCCTATGATCCTTTTCCGCAGTGAGACTAGAAGGAGATTCTTTCAGAGTAATTTCTCCCAACAAGGTTGGTATTAGAGCGGGGTTATTCGAGTGAAAGCAATGACCGAGAAGCAAGGTTCAAGATGGAAAAGTTCAATGAGACAAACTTCGCTTTCTAGAAGATGCATGTGGAGGATTTGCTTTATCAGAAAATACTATACTTGCCATTACAAGGAATTACAAAGAAGCTTGTGTTTATGTCTATGGAGGAAGGAGAAGTGTTGGATCGAACGACACTGGGTTTGATTAAGTTATTACTTTTCTCATCTGTTGCATTCAACATTGTTCAACATGAAGATGGTGAAAGACAGTTTAGTGGCAAAGTATCTCAAAAACTTCAACACTGTGACGAGTCAGTTGTGTTCTGTGGGAATCAATTTTGATGATGAGATTAGAGCACTGGTGATTCTATATTCATTGTCAAACAACCGAGATAGTTTGGTAACGATGGTGTGTAATTCTTCAATGACTTTATAGTTGAACTTTGATGACATTGTGAGTCTAATGCTAAATGTAGAAGTTCGCAGAAAAGTAGCGAATGATGAATCTTCAGGTTCTACGTTGAATGTTAATAACAGGGGAAAGAATCTAAGCAGAAATATAGACGAGGCAAAATGCTGATAACAGGGGAAGAAATGTGGGCAAGAATACATGTAGAGGTAGATCGAAGTTCGAGAAAGGAAAGCTGAGTCAAGCAGAGAATGCTGGAACTACGGTAAGAAGGGCATTTCAGGAATAACTTCAAAGCTCCAAGGAAAGCTAATGGTGGAGGACATGATATTAGTTTCTCTACGAATGTCTCCACTGGTGAAATCTAAAATGACTTCTTGGTGTATCCCTAGTCAGTACTGAATCCTAGAGTGAATTTAGGTGGCTCTTTCAATGCTTGCCCCAATAAAGATGTATTTAAAAACCACACTCAGAGTGATCTAGGGAAGGTTTATTTGGGAAATAACAATGTCTGCAATGTAATATGAAAGGGTGATGTTGATATCAAACTATCAAATAGAACAGTCTGGAAGCTTACTAATGTCAAATATGTTCCAAGTTTGAAGAGAAATCTTGTCTCTGTGAGCCCGCTAACAAAGTCAAGACTCATGACAACTTTCATAGGTGATTTGTGGAAGGTGACCAGTGGGACATTTATGATGGCTCAAGGCAACATTGAAGGCACTATTTATCTTATCAATGAAATGACTGATTTTATTAATGTGGTTGGAATCAAGGCGGATGCAGGTTTGTGGCATCGTACGCTTGGCCACATGAGCGAGAAATGTATGAAACACCTACTTTCAAAGAATAAGCTTCAGGATTTGAAATCAGTTGATCTAGATTTCTATGAAGGTTGTATTTATGACAAACAGAAGAATGTTTCTTTCTCCAAAAGCGGGTCAGTGGTGAAATCAAAGAAACTGGAGTAAGTGCATACTGATGTATATTCTACTCATGTTCAGCCTATTGGTGGTTTTCACTATTTGTCACATTCATTGATGATCACATGAAAAATGTATCGTTTTATTTCTTAAAACAAAAATCTGATGTATTTGAAGTCTTTAAGTAGAAGATTGTGGTAGAAAATGAGATATGCTTGAGGCTGAAGTGCTCAGATCAGATAATGGAAGTGAGAACCGTGATCAGATGTATTTGAAGTTCACTGTCCCAAGGGACCCACAACATAATGGTATGACTGAGTGCATGAACAAAATAATCATTGAGCGTGCTAGGAGCATGAGGTTGCATGTAGGCTTGCCAAAATAGTTTTGGGTTGAAGCACTTCCCACTGCAGTTTATCTGATTAATCGTAGTCTGTAAGTGCCTTTGGAGGAAGGCTTACCTGAAGAAAACTGAAGTTACAAAAAAATATATCTATCTCATTTAAGAGCATTTGAGTGTTCTGGATATGTGCATTTTGATGCAAGTTCCAACAACAAGCTTGACTCGAAGTCTGTTGAGTGCACATTCATTGGACATGACTCATATGAGTTTGGACACAAGTTCTGGGATTATCAGAATAAAAAATTCATCAGGAGTATGGATGTCACTTTCAACGAGATGGAGGCGTATAAGGACAGAGTTTTGTCAGCTACTTCTAAAGAATCCAGATATGTGAGATAGATGATAATGTTGATCAAGAGAATGGAGAAAGAAGAAGTGCTCGACCAGAAAAAACATTGGTTGTTCCTCAGACAACTGCTACAGAAATCAGGAGATCCAGCAAAGTGAAACAACCCATTCAAAGGTATTCTTCTTCTTTACAATATTTGTCACTAACTGATAGTGGTGAATCAGAGTGCTTTGAGGAGACCACTTAAGTTGAATATTCAAGGGATTGAGAGCTTTCCATGGATTAAGAAATGCAAATTTTAGAGTCAAATCAAACTTGAGATTTGATGGTACTACCAAATGGTAAAAGAACACTGCACAACAAGTTAGTCTACAGGCTAAAAGATGAGTTGTTATGAAGGGTTTCTAGCAGAGGGAGGGAGTGGATTTTACAAGGATCTTCTCCCCAGTAGTGAAGCGACGACTGTGAGGGTTGTGCTAAGTCTGATAGCAAGATCTACATCTGCAGCAGATGGATGTAAAAACAACTTTCTTACATGGAGATCTGGAAGAGGAACTGTACATGGTGCAGCCAAAAGGTTACAATGTTCCAAACAAAAAAGGTTGTCTACAGATAAAGAAATGCCTCTATGGCTTGAAGTAATCCCCGAGACAATGGTACAGGAAGTTTGATAGGTTCATGTCAGACAATAGGTACTTGAAATATCAGACAATTACTTTTGCTTCATCAAACACTTCGGTAGCTGCTATATTTTGCTTTTTTTGTATAAGGATGACATGCTGATTGTAGGAACAAATATGAAGAAATTCAGAGATTTGGAGAATCAGTTATCAAGTGAGTTCGAGATGAAGGATTTTGGTCCAACGAAGAAGATCCTCAGTAGGTACAGGAGTGCAGGAACACTGAAGCTGTCTCAGACAGAGTATGTTGAAAAGATCCTACAAAGGCTCAACATGAGTGAGGCGAAACCACTTAGCACTTCCTTAGGTATTCACTTCAAATTATTTAAGGAGCTATCACCTATCTCTGAAGCAGAGCAAGCACGGATGGAGAGAACTTTGTATGCTTTAGTAGTTGGAAGTTTGATGTATGTGATGATTTGTACCGTACCAGATATTGCATATACAATGAGAGTGGTCAGTAGGTACATTGGTAATCCAGACATACATCATTGGGATGCGGTAAAGTGGAATATGAGGAATTTGAGGGGAACAATTAACAGAGCACTTTGCCATGAAAGTGCATATATCAGTCTACAGGGATTCGTAGATTAAAATATGGTAGGAGATGTGGACAGTAGGAGAACTACAATGGGGTATATTTTCACATTTGGGAGCATATCGGTGAGTTGGGTTTCTAGGTTAAAGAAGGTCGTTGCACTTTCTACCACGGAGGCCGCATATGTTGCTCTTACTGATGCTAGCAAGGAGATGATTTGGCTGCAAAGTTTCATGGCAGAATTGGGCAAGGAGCAGGGGATTGGAAAGTTTTACAGTGACAGTATGAGTGTGATTCATTTTACTAAGAATGTTGTTTTTCATGCCAGAATGAAACACATTCAGCTGAGGTATCATTTCATTCGCTCTCTTTTTAAAGATGGGCAGTTGTTCATGGAGAAGATGCACACGGCTCAGAACCGTACGAATATGTTGATGAAGGTGGTAATTGTTGAGAAACTGAAGTTGTGTTTGGCTTTAGTTAGGTTTCATGAAGGTTGAGACCAAAGGTGAGCCGCACACCGGTTCGTGACTATGAAGGCAATTCATATGAAGGTGCAGACACAAAGGACTAGTTTTAAAGTGGGAGATTGTTAGACTTATGGAGACAAAGCACCAAGGGAAAACCAAGAACTTGATGCCTAAGCGTTGGGCTTGGGTGTTGCTTCTGAAGGGGGCGTCTTTTTGCCCCCTATCTGTGCCTTTGCGCCCATGCTTAGGTGCTTGACAGAGAGGGGGGCGCCTATGGGCGTCCAAGCCCCCAACTATGCTAGGCGCGATTCTACTTTTCGAGAGACAGGCGCTTTTGCTCCCGAAGCAGTTGGCAATTTTGAGCGGCTTATTTTTAAGACTTCCTCAGTTCTTTAGCATGTTCTCGCTGAATCAAAGTAAATTTATTATTTAATAATTTGATATTAAAAAAAAAACCTCCTCAATATCTCATTTTTTAATAAAATATATCAGTCATAAGTGCACCTCTAATTTGTTTCACTTAAGGCACATCCAATTATCCTTTTTCAAACCTACAGACAAACAATCATTTTACATGTAATCTTGTTAAATATCTATAGACAAACAAGCATGTTCTCGGTGAATCAAAGTAATATATATAGTAATTTGATATTTGATGAAAAAACTTGTTAAATATCTAATTTTTTTAATAAGATATATCAATAATAAGTGCACCTTTAATTTGTATCACTTAAGGCACATTCATATTTATATCTTTTCCAAATCTACAAACAATGAATCATTTTACATGAAGGTAAAAGTATGCACAACTACTACCGTAAAAGAATGAATTCCATCATTGAACATACAAATGCATTTGTTCATCATATTCTTTTTTATAATCTTACCGTCCATATATTTTAACATAAAAATTCTTGAAGCTGACATAAGAGTGTTCATTTATTCATTTTCCAATGTCATGCTGCAATGTGAACATTATCGAATGCAAACATGAAAGAATATATCGATCAATTTGTCAAACTTGAAAGAATGACTATAATTACTACAAAATAAAAATATAATTACCCACTTTGGGATCGACAACTATTATTCCTTAAATTTGTGCCCGTCTGCTCATGTATTTATCTCTATAAACCATTTCCAATGCCAAGTAGTAAATGCCACTTTCTTTTACATTTAAAGATGTCTTAATATTCCCTCCTTAATTATGATCTTAATTACTATGAAATTTATGCTTAAGTAAATTTTGGGTTCATTTCTTTTTAAGTGATATTTAAGGGATTTATCCCCAATATAGATGATTTTTATCACATAGAACTTACATTTCCCTAAAACAAATCGTTATTTTTTTCTGAAGATTATGATTATAAATTTCAATATAATGAGTAAAATATTATTGATTATTAGTAATCTTTCTATANATTCATTTCTTTTTAAGTGATATTTAAGGGATTTATTCCCAATATAGATCATTTTTATCACATAGAACTTGCATTTCCCTAAAACAAATCGCGATTCCTTTCTGAAGATTATGATTATAAATTTCAATATAATGAGTAAAATATTATTGATTATTAGTAATCTTTCTATATATATATATATCGCGTACTCAGATCAGTTGGTCGGACATCTGCTTGTCAGTTGTAAGTCCCCTCTGGTCTGGGGTTCGATTCCCCTTAAGTGTAGTTTGTGGTACTCAAATTCTTAGGCGCATAAGGGATGGTCGGGGCTCATATAATAGCCCGCGACCATTCCTTTTTTTCAATACACACACACACACACACACAAACATATATACATATGTTCAATGGATAGTCGGTGTGCAGCTCTACTAGGGTTTTCGCCTGATGGCGATTCCCAACTTTGAATCTTTCGCCTTATTACTCTATCGGCTTTGTCGTTTTCCATGAAGAACTGTTTCATCGTGCTCGACGACAAACATATTCGCACACAGCCTTCTCCTTTTTCGATTGCCTCGTCGGCGTTTGTTGACAGCTCGCACGACATCGTCTTCCTGCTTGACGCGTCGTCATTGTTTCGCAGTTTCGTCGGCTTTTGCAGACAACTCGCTCTACGTCGTTGTCTTTCATTCCTGATATGAGGTTTGGTTACGCTATTTGCAGTCCTCGCACGTCGTCTCCTTGCTCGGGCCGCAGATTGACGCGGCTCGCCACACCACTACAGACTCAAGTCGCGGTCATCTTGCGTGGTGGAGATGGTCTCGACGCTCCGTTCTTATGCCACTGCACTTGTCGGTGACAATCTTACTTGTGCCCCTATTTCAGGTTTAGAGTCTGGTTTTGATATTGGTAAGTCCTGCATTGTTTCACAATCCTTCTACGAGGCTCTTGAAGGTGGTGGTGATCACACTTTCATTAAAAAACATGGTAAAAAAAATAGAAAGCCTGCTCTTTTTCTCTCTGAGATTGAAACCAGTATTCTTGCGTCTTCTTGGCGTTTTGCTCTAGTGGGGAAGTTCTTTTATGATCACCCTAAACTTGGGAGCATTCGAAAAGATTTTTATGCTTTGAAGCTATCAGTTAGATGGAATGTTGACTTACTTGACGACGACATACTTATTCAGTTATCTCACGATGCGGGTTATACTCGTATTTTTTCTTGAAAGTTAATCAAGATTGATAACCGTTTTATGAAAATCCTGAAGTGGACTGTCGAATTTGATCCAAAAGTGGAGTCCCCTATCATTTCTGTTTGGATAAAGTTTTCGGGGTTAAAACTACACCTGTTCAACTTTGAAATTCTCCACTCCTTAACAACTGCTTACGGTGAGTTTCTCAAGATTGATAGTCCTACGCTTGTTGTCACCAGACTCTCTGCGGCTTGTGTGTTAGTTGAGAGAGATATCACCCAACCAGCTCCGGATGAGGTATGAATTTGTTACACTCACAACAGACATTGACAAAATATTGAAATAGAACCACACCCTCCTTATTGCTCTCATTGTAGTATGTTTGGTCACAATTCTATTATTTGTTATCGCTTGCATTCTCATTTAAGGCTGTATATTGCTAAAGATCAACAACATGTTCAGAAATCTATTTGTACTGAATTGGGGGTGGACGTTTTGCCACCTACCATCCTTGCTGAAGAGGTGCAACCTAACCCTCTTTCCAACACCGCATATAGCTCTACTCATCTGACTGACACTGTTCCTGATGGAAAATTATTTGATGCCCCTCCTATTCAAACCTTTGTTGTTTCAGACGAAGAATATCACACACAAGCCGTTCTACCCCTGAATGCTCTTGCTTTTGAACACTCTATTCTAACTGTTGGATTGGAGCATGGTATTCTAGAGTCTCACGAAACATCTCTCCATACTATTAGTACTGATCTAAATGTGTCTATATCACTCGTTGTCATTGAAAAAGACTCACTTACATGCCAAGACACACGAGAGTGCTCATTTGATCTAATAAAAGATCAGCTGGTACAAGTAGATGCTTCCAATGTTCAACAACCTACACATGTCCGATACACTTTATACCAATCAATTGTTCAGATGAGTCAGTCTTCGAATGAGAAATGATAGGTCTATTCTAGGAGGAAGAAGAAGAATGGGGGCCGACTCGAGCTCAGGAACTTATTGGATGATACACCGGTTAGTACTGACAATGACACTCATCTTATCAATTTGTTAGGTGGCTCCTTTTCTAGAACTAGAGGCAGAGGCAAGGCAAAATTAGGTCGCTCTATAGCTACCTGATACTACGTGTTTTGACACTTGATTTTTGGGCTCTCATGTATTATTTTGTATTTTCTTTTTCTTTTTTTGGAATCATTTGCATGTGGTGTTTACCGTGTGGGTAAGATGTCATGTTTAGGTCATCTCATACAATCTATTTGCATCTTTCTTTGTTTTTAATATATTAGTCCTTGAGTTCTCTCTCTCTCTCTCTCTCTCTGTATATATATATATATATATATATATATATA
>JXCR01040942.1:348273-374666 GCA_002079205.1 Phalaenopsis hybrid cultivar
AGTGTCTGGTCCCTTCCAATGCTTAGGAGGTAAATTCTAATATATTTTTTCCTTCTTTGTAGCATTCAATAAAGCATCTTAGTGTTTTTGTTTTCTTTTTTCTTAATTTTGCAAGGCATCATAATTATTTTCTTACTGAACTAAAAGCACTTAAATAATATGGTATTGCACTTTTATTTCATACAGTCCATCAGCAACACAACTAAACAACGTTGCCAAATAAACCGTTTATCTACTAAATAACTTTCAAGTAATTTTACCTTTTATTGGATCAGTTTTTAATCGCTGGAATATTTCACCTTGCTGCTTCATTGTAGTCCATCGCTTGTTAATTTTTGTTCATTATTTGGCATTTGAGTTCATGCTATCTGAATTCGGCACTTGCAAAATATATTGAAGCTGATACCTATAGCAGAATAATCCAAACGATTAGAATTAGGAAGCTTTCTTAAACGACTGTTTTGTAGGTATATCCACTATGTTAAGCAGTGTTTCAAACCCGTCCTGACGAAGGATTCAGAAAGAATAATTTCCAGTTACTATCAGCTCCAGAGAAGATCAGCAACCCATAATGCAGGTCAGAAGTAGCAGTACTTGTGTTGGGATCAATTTTTTCTTTCTTTAGATTTAGCCAAGTTATTAGGGAATGCCTTTGCAGTTTCCCTTATTACTTTGTGGAAGATTTACATACATACCACTCAACACCTATGTATTCACATATCTAATGCCTAAAAGTTACCTTTTTACAATTATACCGCCCAAATCTTTCATATCACATCAAAAAAGATCACTATTTTAACTTTTAAAAAAATGAAATACATCTTTTCAAGCATCGGTAGTGTGGCATATATGTAAGAATAGAAGTTTAGATGTTAGATATGTGAATACATTGGAATTAAGTATTATGTTTGTAAATCTTTCTTTTTTTTTGTGCAGCTAGAACTACTGTCCGCATGCTTGAGAGCTTAATACGGTTGGCCCAAGGTTTGTTTCATTAAGTTTAAGCAACATTGTTTAATCCTCGGTATGTTCCGATTAAATTTTGGAGGAGATGGATTTCAAAATTACTGGATTTGCTTTGATACGGGTGTAATATAAAAATTTTATTGATTTCCCTTGTATTCCTCTCGTCTCAAAACATTATGAGATTCGTCCTGCCGAAATAATGATGATGATATTTTGATACTTTTTTTTTTTCGATACGTTCTTATACTGATTTGACTCGACTTCACTGTAGCACATGCACGGCTTATGTTCCGAAACGTGGTTACCCAACTCGATGCTATTGCCGCCATCCTCTGCATAGAATCATCGATGACAACATCAGCAATCGTTGATAGTGTTGGAAATGCTCTGCATTCAAATTTCACTGAGTTCCCAGATCAAGAATGTATCCTTTTTGGCTAAAATAAAGGGCATTTACATACATACCGCCCATTTTCTATATTTAGGTTTATTTTACTTGGTACATTTATATTATCCTAATCTTTCATATCTCATAAAAAACGTCACTGTTTAAACTTTCAGAACGTGAAATGCGCCTTTGCATGCAAAGGCAAGGTGGAGTATATGAAAAAAATTAAGTTTAGGTGTTAGATGTGTAAATACATGAGAACTGAGTGATATGTATGTAAATCTTCTAATAAATAAATAGTTCATATTTAACAAAGCATGTTTTGTAGAAATAAGGATTCAATTTCTCATGCTCATATGATCAGATAGATGATCTGTCATACCAACTACCACGGGTTCTTTGTGGCAATTTTTTCATGATTTTGCTTCTCATATGTAACAAAGCATGTTTTCAAAAGATAATTGCCAAAATTGTAGTTGATCATTTTAGTCCCCGGGTTTATAAAGGTGTCAATTTAAACCCTCTACTTTTTACACATGAGTTGGAAATAATCCTAATGAAAAACTATTTTAGCCCCAATTAAATGAGTTTCAGTTTTCAAAAAATAAATTTTTTTTCTACAACTTCGTTCCGGTTATTTTTACAATAATTATGGAGTTGTACTTTCCAAAAACGGACCTTAAATGCAAAAAGGATCTAAACATGCTTCTTTATTCATAATTTGTTTCATCATTGTAATTTCTTAACATGCTTTTCAGATGCAAAACAGGGCAAAATAATTCTTGAGAAGTTAGGAGCAATCAGTGGCTAGTGTTGTCTGACAACATATGAGCTTCTTTGTTTTTCTTTTTCTTTTTTTTTAATGAGATTATGTTTTATTTTCTGTTTTCTTGTAATGTAGAGCACTTTGTTGCTCCATTGTCGGAAATTGATTCCATTATGGTTATTGTAAGAGAGGATCATCACAAGCCTTCGCTTGGATGTGTTTTCTTTGGTCTATGGGCTTGTTTGAAGGAGCCTTGCGGTTCTGCAAAGCTCCTTTAAAATTCGTGTCCGCGGAATTGAGATTATCATTTGTGATCTAAAACGGTGAAAATTTATTGTTCTGTTGAAACAATTGCAAGAGATGTTGCTTTACCAAATGAAACCAAATCCGCGAGTTGGCTTTCACTGTAGCGAAACAGAATTTTACTGCCTTCTCAAATAAGGCCTATATCTCTGTCAGCCATACTGTTTTACACTCTCGATAACATATTTTTAAAAGTTAAATTAATAGTATTTTTGTTGTGATAAAAAAGATTCGGCTTGTATATGTGTAAGAAATTCAATTTGGGTATTAGATGTGTAATTATATAGGAATTGAGTGGTATTCATGTAAATTTCCCTAAAATAGGTCTCGAAATTATTGTCATAATCCATGACAAATGAGTTAGCTAAATATTTACATTTAAAAAGGAGATTTAATTGCATGTTGCAAAGATTTTCTTTGAGAAAATTTTGGCTTTGCATGATTAACAAACTCCTGTTTGCACACCAAATGCTCGTTGTTTTGTTTCAACTAATCCATCACACGCTTGATTAACAAGAATCAAATTTTATGCATCAAATGCTAATGTGTTTAGGTGCATGAATATTTACATATTTTAACCCTGTTATGTTTAATTTGGCATATCTGAGGAATAATTATTTTTATTTTTGGACTTTTACGTACATTACACACAATTTTTGTATATTTACATATCTAAACTTGAACTTTTTGGCATAACAAAACATTCACTATCAATAACTTCTTAAAATTGCAATACATCTTCCATACATTGGATTTTAAATCCAAGGTGCTCTGGATTTAAATATCAAACTTGAGGTGTTCTATATGTAAGTGCATGAGGCTTGTGTGGTAATACATTTCTTTTCTATTTTTTAGTTATCATGCAAATATAATTTTTTTTTGTTCTAATATGTTCACTTTTTATGCAATTTTGAAACAACAATATTTGAGGGAGATCGTTTGATTTCACAAATTCAAAATCTCTCTGTTTATATAGAGAGAGAGAAGAGCGAGAGAGAGTTTTCATGCATGCAAAAAATAATGACAACGGATTTTCAAGCACACCACCCCTATCATCGGCTTTTCTTCATAGCAGTCGAGTCACCACCACTTTCCAATATTTTCTACTACTCTAGCTCATATCTGGTACCTCTTATGTAATATAGTTTTAGAAATCTTGTAGCATACATCAGCATAGTAGACTCATTTCAGCTGAGTTAGACCTTGTGATTATTTTTCTCTTAAATTTTCAATGTAAATACATATTATCTTCGTTCTCAATTTTTTTTTACTCGTGTATGTTATATTTTTTTACAACACTAAGACAATAATATATCGCTTTATAACATGAATTTACAATCAAACAAGAAATATATAAATAGAAATTATGAAATGACGCTTTTGTAATTGTTCCAAATACTTTCAATGCCATATTTTTTTTCCCCATTGATCTTGGAATGGAATATGGCTTATTAGTTTATAAGAATTAAAAAAGAAGTTTCTGTATAAATTTAGATTTTTGATGCAGAATGGCATAGGAAATCTTGAAGATAAGAGTAGAGGTGTTCAAACCAGAACCAGAAGCCACCGCCGTTTCTAATGGCTCAAGCTCTTGTTGCTTCTTCCACCTTCTCCTTCCTCCTCAGTCTCTCTCTATCTCTCTCTCTCTCTCTACTGTTGCCCTTCATAATGGATTAAGCTGATTCTGTTCGGTTTTTGGATGCAGATGCTTCGGCTGCCAAGCTCGAAAGGCCNTTGTTCTAATTTGTTCACTTTTTATGTAATTTTGAAGCAACAATATTTGAGGGAGGTCGATTGATTTCACAAATCCAAAATCTCTCTATTTATATAGAGAGAGAGAGAAGAGAGTTTTTTCATGCATGCAAAAAACATTGACAACGAATTTTCAAGCACACAACCCCTATCATCTTCTTTTCTTCATGGCAGTCGAGTCACCATCACTTTCTAATATTTTCTACTACTATAGCTAAAATCTTGAACCTCTTACGTAATATAGTTTTAGAAATTTTGTAGCATACATTAGCATAGTAGACTCATTTCAGTTGGGCTAGACCTTATGATTTTTTTTCTCTTAAAATTTCAATGTAAATATATATTATTTTCGTTCTCAATTTCTATTTACTCGTGTATATTAGATTTTCTTACAGCACTAAGACATTAATATATCGCTTTATCACATGAATTTACAAGCAAACAAGAAATATATAAATAGAAACTATGAAATGACGCTTTTGTAATTGGTCCAAATACTTTGAATGCCATTTTTTTTTTTCCCCCATTGATCTTGGAATGGAATATGGCTTATTAGTATATAAGAATTTAAAAAGAAGTTTCTGTATAAATTTAGATTTTTGATGCAGAATGGCATATGAAATGTTGAAGATAAGAGTACAGGTGTTCAAACCAGAACCAGAAGCCACCTCCGTTTCTAATGGCTCATGCTCTTGTTGCTTCTTCCACCTTCTCCTTCCTACTCAGTCTCTCTCTCTCTCTCTACTGTTCTGTTGCTCTTCATAATGGATTAAGCTGATTCTGTTCGGTTTTTGGATGCAGATGCTTCGGCTGCCAAGTTCCAAAGGACTCAAGCCTCTGCTCGTTTGCTTCCGCGTTCTGGAGTCTCCCAGATCTCCTCTTCCTTCAAGAGCGGCTCCTCTCTCGGTAACTACTTTTCCTTTCTCTGAATTACAACCCAGAAGCTAACCCTCACTCGAAGATTTCATCATCAGCTGAGAAGTTCTGCAATGGGGCTTTACGGATATTTGAACCAAGTATTCNTCGAAAGGCCTCAAGCCTCTGCTCGTTTGCATCCGCGTTCTGGAGTCTCCCAGATCTCCTCTTCCTTCAAGACCGGCTCCTCTCTCGGTAACTACTTTTCCTTTCTCTGAATTACAACCCAGAAGCTAACACTCACTCGAAGATTTCATCATCAGCTGAGAAGTTCTGCAATGGGGCTTTACGGATATTTGAACCAAGTATTTCTTTAATGCTTCCTCCTTTGATTCTGCGTCATTTATTGAGATTTCACTTCTGTAGATTTTAGGTCATCTCCGATGAGAAAATTTGAATGCCGATCGGTGTGGGTTCCGATCAGGTGTGAGCAGGGTGCAAAGGAGAGTGGGGGATTGGATGTGTGGCTCGGTCGCCTTGCAATGGTTGGGNCCTTTAATGCTTCCTCCTTTGATTCTGTGTCATTTATTGAGATTTCACTTCTGAAGATTTTAGGTCATCTCCGATGAGAAAATTTGAATGCCGATCGGTGTGGGTTCCAATCAGGTGTGAGCAGGGTGCAAAGGAGAGTGGGGGATTGGATGTGTGGCTCGGTCGCCTTGCAATGGTTGGGTTTGCCACCGTAATCACTGTTGAGATTGTGACAGGGAAGGGGCTTCTGGAGGTATGAATTTTCCAAAACTATTCTCTTTTTTGGATTTAAATTGGCAAATGCAGTACATGAGATGTTATTCTAAAGTATGAAACAAATATACGTTTTATCACTAGTTTCTTTTTTTTTTTAAATGCAGTTGTTCATAATTTTAATTATTTTTATAAGTGAACTTCAAGATCTTGAGATTTTGGATATTCATGAAGAAGTTAATACTATGTGGGATNCGCTCCTTCGATTCTGCGTCATTTATTGAGATTTCACTTCTGTAGATTTTAGGTCATCTTTGATGAGAAAATTTGAATGCCGATCGGTGTGGGTTCCGATCAGGTGTGAGCAGGGTGCAGAGGAGAGTGGGGGATTGGATGTGTGGCTCGGTCGCCTTGCAATGGTTGGGTTTGCCACCGTAATCACTGTTGAGATTGTGACAGGGAAGGGGCTTCTGGAGGTATGAATTTTCCAAAAATATTCTCTTTTTTGGATTTAAATTGGCAAATGCAGTACAAGAGATGTTATTCCAAAGTATGAAACAAATTTACGTTTTATCACTAGTTTCTTTTATAAAAAAAAATGCAGTTGCTCATAATTTTTATTATTTTTATAAGTGAACTTCAAGATCTTGAGATTTTGGATATTCATGAAGAAGTTAATACTATGTGGGATAAAGTAACAAGGACCATTAAGCAAGTTGCAAAAGATGTACCTAAAGAATCAAAAGGAAAAAACTCGTATAAATAAAATTAGTTAGGGGTGAACTAATAACGTGCAAGAGAACATAAAATATAAGAAATTTTTTATAAAAATTGGTTTAAATTTAAAAGCTTAAAAAATTGAGAAAAATATAAGGTGGTCCGTAAGGAGTCTAAAAGAACTATTTGTGGTGCTAAAAATTCTATTTTTAGTTATCTTTATATTATATTAAACATTAAAGAAGGTGAAATATAAACTAGTCATATAAAGAGATAAGAAAAGTAAATATTTAGTTCAAGCAAAGTGTATTAAGGATGAAAATCAAAAAATAATTTTTTTTTATGAGGCTATTCAACATGAATTATGTATTTGATAAAATTTTTAATGAAGATTTTGAAAATACANTTCAATACTATGTGAGATAAAGTAACAAGGACTATTAAGCAAGTTGCAAAAGATGTACCTAAAGAATCAAAAGGAAAAAACTCATAGAAATAAAATTAGTTAGGGGTGAACTAATAACTTGCAAGAGAACATAAAATATAAGAAATTTTTTATAAAAATTGGTTTAAATTTAAAAGCTTAAAAAATTGAGGAAAATATAAGGTGGCCCGTAAGGAGTCTAAAAGAACTATTTGTGGTTATCTTTATATAATATTAAATATTAAAGAAGGTGAAATATAAACTAGTCGTATAAAGAGATAAGAAAAGTAAATATTTAGTTCAAGCAAAGTGTTAAGGATGAAAATCAAAAAATAATTTTTTTTTTTATGAGGCTATTCAACATGAATTATGTATTTGATAAAATTTTTAATGAAGATTTTGAAAATACAACCGGCTTTAATCATTTTAATATCGTTAATAATAAAAAAAATATTTTATTTTTACAGTCGTATCAGTAAATCGAAAGATTAAGTAGTTTTAAAGAAAATGAATGATGAAAAATCAATATGATTTAATAATATCCTAATAAAAGTGTGGAAATGTTTAGGAGATTTAGAATTTCTAAACTTGCTAAATTTTTAAATAATGTTTTAAAAATTAAAATGATGTCTGAGAAGTGGAGGAAGAGTTTTTTAGTCCCTATTTTTAAGAATAAAAGGGGTGCACAAGAGTTTGCAAATTATAGAAGAATTAAGTTAATGTGATATCAATTAAAGTTATAAGAGAAAATAATTGAACATAGGTTAAGACGTGATACAAAGATTTCTCAAAATTAATTTAGATTTTTTAGGCAAGTCTACTATGGAGCTATACAGTTATTGAGAGGTTTGATAGAGAATTATAAAGAGAGTAAGAAGGATTTATATATGATTTTTGTTGATTTAGAAAGAGCTTTTGATAAGGTTTTAAGAGAACTTCTTTGGAGAGTTTTAGAAAAGAAAGGTGTTGATATGAATTATATACTAGAGTTGTTACTTGTGTTCAAACAGAAGGAAGATTCACCAATTACTTTCTATTTCAGTCGGATTACATCAAGGATCTGCTTTAAGCCCATATCTTTTTGCTTTAGCTATGGATGTTATTATCAGGCATTTACAGGAGAATGTACCTCGGTGTCTGATTTTTGCTAATGATATCGTTTTTGTGAATAATACTAGAGAAAGAGTTCGGGAAAAATTTGAATTATGAAGGACAACTTTAGAGTCTAAAGATTTTTGTTTGAGTAGATCTAAAACTAAATACAAGAAATATAATTTTAGCAGTGCTAGATTTAGTGGAGGGGTTATAATAACGGGTGATCAAGTCATTAAAAGAAGTGAAAGTTTTAGATATCTCGGATCTATTGTTCAAAGCGATGGTAATATAGGTGGGGATGTTATTAGTAGAATTTAAGTTGGATGGTTGAAGTGAAGGAATGCATCAAGCCTCTTATGTGATAAAAAAGTACCGCTTAGGATTTAAAAAAATATATATATATATAAGTTGTGGTGAGACCTACAATGTTTTATGGCACAAAATTTTTGTCTATAAAAGATAAGCATAAGACTAAGTTAAGTGTTGTTGAGATGAGAATGCTTAGGTGGATGAGTGGCTTTACACTTCAAGAAAATGCGAAACAAGTATATCTATGAAAGGTTGGGTGTAGCTCCAATGGTAGACAAGATTAGAGAGAATTGTTTTAAATTGTTTGGTCATATTATACGTCAATCATGTGATGATCTATTTGGGAAAGTAAATGTTTTAGATTTGACATATGTTAAGAAAGGTAGAGGTAGACCTTAAAAGCCTTGGACAAGTTGTATAAAAAATGATCTTAATTTATTATAATTAAATTAAAATGCGACATTCGATAAGGCCCAATGAAGAAACATGATTTATTTAGCCAACCCCACTTATTGGGATAAAGGCTTTTTGCTGCTATTGTTGTTATTCGTAATTTCTATTATATTTCATTGTTTCAAACTTATTTGTGTCAATTTGTTATCAACTTATTATCTATTTAACATCCTTTTTTTTATTTGGTAAAACTAGTTATGTTGTATTTAGTGTTATCTTCTTTATATATATATATACACGCACGCGTGTGCACACACAAAATAATTTTTTTGAACTACCGAATCGATGCATTTACATTTTTCATGATCAAACTATTGAGAATTTAGATAGATATATAGTCACAAAATAATTTTTTTGAACTACTGAATTGATGCATTTACGATTGTTGTGATCAAACTGTTGAGAATTTTATAAGAATGAAAAATATGAGTTGGAATTTTATCATGAATTTTGATATTTGAGTGAAATTTTGAAAAATGAATGAAAGTGAGTGCTAGATTTGTATGTAATTGCCCCAAAAAATATATATACATGGAAGTAATTTAGGAAACCAGCCCATTATCTCTAGATTTATCTGTATAAACATTGATTCTTGACATACTAATTTCCCACTGATTCCAAAAAGTCCCCACCTTAATTCCAAATCAAGAAGGGTATACCATGGACCACCTTCCACACCACGCCTCTACTATCTTATCAAACTGGCATCCATAATTCTCTTCTATTTTCACCATTCAGTTATAAGCATATAATTTGAATTTTTTAATATGCTATTATTATTTTGTGTAGATTAATAACTTACAAATCGAATATTTCTAAACCAACTTAGTGTTTTCGATCCTCATTAATCTCTTTTTATTGATTATCATATCCACTAAATTTGCATGCATGTATTAGACTTTAACGCAACTAATTTAGCCATTATGTTTTTTTTTTTACTTCCTTTCTACCATTTTTCTGTTTTTGGATTGATTGTTATTTCCCATCTCTTTCGGTCATTACCAGTTCTTCATTCCCACCAAAGCTGAACCCATATATTTTTGGAAGATTTACATACATATCCTCAATTCGTATGTATTTACTTACCTATTTCCTAAGCTTCAATTTTTACATACATGCCACCTTGTCTATACATGAGAAGGTGTATTTCACATTGTTAAAGTTAAAAGATGGTATTTTTTTGTGATATGAAAGATTTGGGTGGTATAAATGTAGAAAGTATTATTTAGGGGTGATATGTATGTAAATGCCCCCTTATTTTCTTTCAGGTATTTATTCTGATTTCAGTTCATATCTTAGTCATTTTATTATATAGATCATATCCAGTTTAAAAAGTTAGTAGCTTAAGCACCCCCTTCAAAATTTTACTTCAAATAAAATTTTCAGGCTCTCACACCTCTATTTTACTTATACCTCTTTTGAATAGTAATTGAATCAATTTATCATTTAGAACATTGATTTCCTTCAATTTTTCAACATCATGTTCAGTGTCAACAATTTTTGCTTTACATTCATGGCCATTTCTTACATGTTTTTTGCAGCACTTAACATTTCCATACACACAATCCAACTTAAAAAACATATAAGCTACACCTTATATCCACCTTGACCCCAACCAAATGAATTACCCTGTTGCTAATTGTACTTTACTTTACTTTGCAAATGGTAAATGCACCTTAAAACTCTTAATATCCACAACTCAATGGCTAGAACAAGTTTAAGGTTGGTTGCAGCCGCTTTTGGGATTTTTTTTTTTTATTTTGTGTTATATAATTGATGTGACAAATGATGAAATAAATAGAAGACAAAATAAATAGATTTTACGTGAAAACTCCAATATGTGAAAAACCATGGGCTGGGGATGAGAGATCACTATATTAAATAAGAAATTATCAGTGGAGTGTGTCAGCTAATATAACACCGAATAGAAGTGAGTTATATTTTGTACAAAGAAAAAAAAGGTATTTATAAAAAAAAAGGTATTTATAAATTGCTGCGAGATTTTTTTCAAGTAAAATGCTTAAGTGCGGACAATAAAGCAAGTGCACAAGGATTGTAATCTATGAAATATAGTAAAATTAATCAAATGGTAGATTTCTTAAATGCGCTCAAAGTTTTCTTGTGAGACGGGCGGGACTCGCATAATTCAATTCACAAATTTAACAGTATGTAATGTGCATTTTTCCCAATGGTTGATAAATGGCTTGAAGAATTTTATCAAAGTGAGTAGCTGGGGAACCATTTCTGGAAGGAGGTCATAGAAAACTTAATAAAACATTGGTTGGAGTAGTTTTGCTAGATTGATTGAATTGCAGCTCGTGGCTTCATTTCCTACTATGATGCGCTTCAACCACAACAATAACCGCTGCAATCACAATCATACAAGGAATATTGTGTATAATTTGTTCCAAAAGGGATCTAAATTTTTTTTTCTTTCAGGATACTGGTGAAACTTAATGTCTAACACCTAAACTTTACTTTTTTACATTTATGCTACCCAAATCTTTCATATCACATAAAAAAATACCACTATTTTAACTTTTAAAAAGTGAAATACATCTTTTCATGCATAGATAAGGTGGCCTATAAGTAAAAAATAGAAGTTTAGGTAGATATGTTAATACATAGAAATTGAGTAGTATGCATGTAAATCTTCCTAAATGGTATCATTTCAGTTGAACATTTGGAATTCTGGCTTTTCCGGACTAGCACCTGTTCTTGGTTCTTTGCTTATCATGTCCTTAAACCCTCTTGGATGCGTGCTCCTAAATTCAGCTTCTTATAGAAAACAAGTTGAATAAACTTGGGGGGTGTTTGGTAGCACCCTGTTAATAGGATTTAGATATGGATTTATTGTAAATCCAGCCAAACTCAAAAACTAGTGTAGCTGAATCCGGTCCTCCGTTAAATCTAATTTTCTCTACATTCCGTCTCATTTTCGATGTAAATCCGGATTTACTAAATCCGACTATTGGGTGGATTTAATGGATTTAGCTATGAAGAAAACATATGAGACGGATTTATGTCAAACATATCAAACAAATTTAATTGGATTTAACGATAACTGAACCAAACACAATTCCAAATTTAATAGTATTTGGATAATGATGAATCCGAATTTACCGGATTTAGTTTACTAAATCGTATATAACGTAAATACCGGTTGCAGCCAAACTCCCCCTTAATTTACCTTTTTTTCATCCATCTTTCTCTCCCTCAATTTCCTACCTTTAGAAGGGTTACAATAAAAGAAACCAATCTATGATCTCTAGGATTATGATATCTTTAATAATTTTGAAGTCGAAACCTATTAAGTTCTCATGAAATTCTATATTTTGTAAGTTAATCTATTTCTATAATTTCAGCAAACTCGTAATAGTTCTGGTTGGGTTTATGTATGGATAGAACTGTAAATATCTGTTTGTTTTGCAGAATTTTGGGTTTGTGACCCCACTGCCTTCGTTAGCATTGGCTGTTACAGCCCTGATTGGAATTTTAGCAGCAGTTTTTATAATTCAGTCTGCAACTCAAGATTGATCCTTCGAGTTCCTTTTTTTTTTCTGTTACTTTTGATGATTGATTGTACTTTTTTCTCTTGAAATGATGCTTAAACCACATGTAATATGTTTATGTAACATTCGTCCATGTCTTATATTTAAGGAAGATTTACTTATATACCACTTAATTCCTATTTATTTACGTATCAAACACCTAAACTTTCATTTTTATATGTATGCCACCTTACATATACATCAAAAGATGTATCACTTTCTAAACGTTAACATAGTTGGTCCGTTTGGGGCAGCTTATAAGTGCGGGCGACGTTTTGAACGTCACCGTCATACCGTTTGGTTCGTGCTTTTCGTCGGCTTATCCGAAACTGCGTTTGGGTTTTTACACTAAACGCAGGCCGAGCGTCGACCCCTGCTGCCGGCCCGCGGGCCGCGTTTTAGGATAAGCAGCTTATCCTAAAACTCACAAGTTGTCCCAAACGGACCCGTAGAAATATAGTTTAGGTGTTCAATGTGCAAATACATTGGAATTAGGTGGTATGTATGTAAATGCAGAACTTTTTTTTTACATACATACCACATAATTATTAAGTATTTACATATCTACCACTTCAACTTTAATATTTACACGCATAACACTCGAATCCTTGGCATCATATCAAAAATATCACTTTACTATTTTTTTAAAAGTCAAATGCACCTTTTTTTTTTTGCATATGTTTATAATGTCATTATATCAAACTTTAGGTGTTGGATATGTATATCCATAAGNGCATATGTTTATAATGTCATTATATCAAACTTTAGGTGTTGGATATGTATATCCATAAGAATTGTGTGGTGCGCATGTAAATCTCCCTAGTGTGCACACACACACACACAGACGTCATATAGCACGCATGAGAGACATTAATGGCGTCCCACTAGTGCCCTACTGCAATAGTAACCTACATTTGTAGGACCATCCTTTGACAAACCTTACCCCTGCATTAGAAGTTGTATTTCACATTTTGCATTGATTTTGTTTTTTTATGTGACATGAAGGATTTTGGTGGTATGATTGTAAGACGTAAAGCTTGGATGTTAGATATATAAATACATGAGAGTCGGGTGGTATATATGTAAATTTCCATTTTTTCATTATAATTCGGCTATTAAAAAATGGTGATGGGGATTTAGATGCATACCACTCAATTCTTTGTCTTAACATTATAATTTAGGGATGTAAATACATTCATGAATTGCAATGGAGTGTTCCACTTTAAATAACTAATAATAGTGATATTTCTAGTGTCATAATTAAAGTTTGATTATTATATAAATAAATACTAAAATTTATGTTCTAGATATGTAAATACATAACAAATTAAAATGGGACATTTACATGCATGTCACAAAGTTTTTGCGTATATATACACTAATATTTAAATTTTGATTTTAATATCTATAACACTGATAACTTTGATTTTAACATTTATGACACTGATATCAGACCCAATATGTAGACAAACTTGTTCTTACATAGATGATGAAAATAATATATATTTCTTTTATTTTAAAATTATGTTATTGTATTTTTTTAAATTAAGGAGGAAAAACATGACAACAATTTTCAGTTATAAGCACATGTTAAATGAGAAAGAAAAATATTACACCGTATGTGTAGACAATCAATCACATTAGAGTGCGCTGCATACTCATGATAGGGTAGACGGTGTGCTCCGCAGTGACTGATTGTTATTCTGTAGTTTGTTGAAAGTACCGGAATTCAAACTGAATGAAGCTAAGAGATCAGAGGAGGTTGGGATGAAAGATCAGCCCAACTATCGTGCCTACCACAGGATGCTTGGACACAAAATCGACTTCACGACATGGGATAGTCATCAAAGAATACTTGAAAGTGCTTGAAAAGGGTTTGATTCTCTTATGCAATTATATGGACATAACAATTTGCGCCCATCATTTAAGAATATGAACAAACAAATTTTATTTTTATTTCCTCATTTATATTTTGATTTTAGGTTTAATTTTTGCATTATAGAAGCAAGAGAGGCTTGCAAGTGGGTAACATGTGCGACATAAATGAGGTGAACTCATTTATTTATTTACTTATTTACCATGCTAATATTACCGAGATGAAGCCATTCATAAAGGATCAACTTAATNAATACATGAGGTGATTTCATTTATTTATTTACTTATTTACCATGCTAATATTACCGAGATGAAGCCATTCATAAAGGATCAACTTAATTGCTGGCTCCTACCGCTCAATAATTTTGAAAAAAAATTATAAAGTCATATAATTTTTTTATTATTTTTTTTATATATTTTAATAGCCAAGAAAAAAATTATAGCGTTCACAATAATTAAAAAACAAAATTATCACAACATCTGATCAACTATTTTTATAAGGAAGATTTACATACAAACCGCTCAACTCTTATATATTTACATATCTAAGACTTANATATATTTTAATAGCCAAGAAAAAATTATAGCGTTCACAATAATTAAAAAACAAAATTATCACAATCAACTATTTTTATAAGGAAGATTTACATACAAACCGCTCAACTCTTATATATTTACATATCTAAGACTTAAATTTTAATTTTTACATATATTTTATTTTACTTGTGTATTTCAATTTTTAAAAATTAAGGGGAAAATGTTTAATTTGCATGTGCTGCCAAAAATGTTATTGGTATATCTGTCAAAAAAAGCAAATTTTAGGTGTTATGTGAATTGGGGGCATGGTATAAATGTAATTGCAGTTTTGTCTGAGCAGGCCGGGAAGGTGAAGAGCTGGAAAACAAGTGGTTGATGTGAAATGAATTTGGTTAGAAGAGTTGTCAGAATTTATTGGGCTGCAGNTTGCCTTTTCTATACCCAATTTTTATTCTCTCTTTTTTATTTTTCTCCCTACCAAATTTCAAAATTGATGATATTATTAAATTATTATTTTTCTCTATCCCAACTATGATATACTCTTAGACAAGTAACTGACCCCCACCATCACTCCCAATCTTTTGAAATCTCATTTAAAATTGAATATTATCGAGTGCTACCAAGTATTTCAATTTTTAAAAATTAAGAGGAAAATGTTTAATTTGCATGTGCTGCCAAAAATGTTATTGGTGTATCTGTCAAAAAAAGCAAATTTTAGGTGTTATGTGAATTGGGTGCATGGTATAAATGTAATTGCAGTTTTGTCTGAGCAGGCCGGGAAGGTGGAGAGCTGGAAAACAAGTGGTTGATGTGAAATGAATTTGGTTAGAAGAGTTGTCAGAATTTATTGGGCTGCAGTTTCTGAGCAAAAATCGGAGGAAGCCATCAATATTTAAATCCAGAGAATAGAGACTGGGAACTAAGATTTCACCTACGGCAGCAGTCTAATGGAAGTCTTGCATGCATGCCCCTCATTTCTCATATATTTACATGTATATAACTTCAGTTTTTACATGTTTTTCACTTTGCAAAAAGAAATGTTCATGGGATGAGTTTGGGCGAGCTTAGATTTAGCTAATGTTCTTGTTTTCAAGAGTAATTATGTTCGAAATTGCTAGTGAAAAATGTGTTTTTGTCCGCTCATTTATATGTTCTTGTTTTTATATGATTCCTATTTGCTTGAAATTTATTGTTTAAATTAATGAGAAAAATAGATGTAGGGTATTGGATTTGAATTTACACCATTTTTATGTAATAAAAGATGCAAAATCACATGACTATTCAAGTTATGATGATTTAAAATTAGATATAAATATATAATACATTATTATATAAACATATAATATATTATTATATAAGTAGTATATATAATTTTCTTATTTCGTTCTTGAAAAGATATGAGAGAACTTGATTTTATTGATGAAAAAGAAGAGTATAAATACTCATTACAGAACTTACTAGTAAGGAAAACAATAAAAACAGGATACAGTATAAAAGAAAATGAATAATAACAAAATATAAGATGCAGCTAATCTCTCTAATTTAATGAGAGAAATAAATAGAGATTCTCATGATCCTTCATATAATTTATAATCTTCTAAATATAGAGTTATAACAAATATGAAATATAATCTTAGAATTTTTTAGATCTTTCAACACTCTCCCTCAAGTTGGGTTGTACAGATTGTACATGTCTAACTTGTTGCATAATTCTTCAAAATTGATTCTTGAGAGAGGCTTAGTGAGGATATCTGTTGTTTGATGTCGGGAAGGAATGTATGCAAGTTCGACGATTCCTCTCTCAATATTTTCTAAGATGAATTGTCGATCGATCTTGATGTGTTTCTTCTGTCATGGTGTACTGGATTCTTTGCAATGTTGATGGTTGTCTGGTTGTCATATTGTAGTTTGACAGTTTTTTCAGTTAGCATTCTGAGTTCGCTGAGTATTCTTTGAATCCACATTCATTCGCAGATCCTGAGTGCAAGAGCCCTGAATTCAGCTTCAACGCTGCTTCTTGATACCACAAACTGTTTTTTGCTTCTCTAAATGACTAGGTTTCCCCAGACATAAGTTCAATAGTCGGAAGTCGATCGTCGGTCCGAGACATCCCCTGCCCAGTCTGCATCTGAATACGCTTCTATACTTCGATCCTTATTCCTTTGAAACAGTAACCCTTTGCCTGGAGTCATCTTGAGGTATCTCAAGATTCTGTAGACTGCATTCATGTGTTCTTCCATAGGGCTGTTCATGAATTGGCTAATAACACTAACAGAAAAACTAATGTCGGGTTATGTTTGTGAGAGATAGATGAGTCGCCCCACGAGTCGCTGATATCTCCCCCTATTCACAGGTGCGCTATTTTTCTCAGTGTCGATCTTCTTGTAGGGATCCATTGGAGTATCGACGGGTTTGCAACCGAGCATACATGTTTCCTTCAACACGTCCAATGTATATTTCTGTTGTGACACAAATATTCATCATTTTGATCGAGCTAGTTCCATGTCGAGAAAGAACTTTGGGTTTTCGAGGTCTTTGATTTTGAATTCCCGAGTTAGAAGCTTTGTCAGATTTGTGAATTCTTCGTCGTGATTTCCAGTGAGGATGATATCGTCGACGTATACGATTAGAATTGCAATATTCTTTTTGGGAGAAGTTTTCACAAAGAGAGTGTGATCTGTCTGACACTGAGTATACTCGTGTTTTGTCACTGATTTTTGCAAATCTATCGAACCATGCTTGGGGAGATTGTTTGAAGTCGTACATTGATTTTTGAAGTTTGCAGACTTTGTTGCTTAGAAATGATGCTTCTTAGTCCGGGAGGTGCTTCCATGTAAACTTCTTCCAAATTTTCATTTAAGTAAGCATTTTTCACGTCGAGTCGATGTAGCTGTCAGTCTTCATTTGCCACAAGTGGGAGAAGGATTCTGATGGTGTTAAGCTTGGCCACGGAGGCAAAGGTTTCTTGGTAATTAATACCGTAAGATTGTGAAAAACTTTTTGCTATGAGACGTGCTTTTAATCTCTCAATTGTACCATATGTCTTGTATTTGACTTTGAAGATTCATTTGCAACCGATTGCTTTATTTCCCTTTGGCGGGTCTTAAACAGTCTATGTATCATTCTTTTGTGGGGCTCTTACCTCCTCATTGATGACCGCTTTCCACCCGAGTGTTTGAGAGCTTCATCGATGTTGTTTGGGACTTGTATTTTGTCGAATGCGATAACATAGGCTCGGTAAGCTGAAGATAGTCTTTCATATGACACAAAGTTGGAGATCGGATGCATCGTGTGTTCGTACCTGAGTGGAGATCGGATAGACCTAACACCTTTCCTTAAAGCAATTGGAATATTGGAGTCATCAATCATAGGTATAGTAGATTCATGTTCAAGTGTGTTCGTACCTGAGTGGATTTTTGTAGGAGTTGGATCTGGTTCTGACTCTTGGATTGATGATGGATGTGTTGGGTAATCTATGTGCGAGTTGGACACTAGAGGACTAGACGGAGACTGATTGTTAGGTGCATTTTCATGTGAGTTGGATGAACATATTGAATTTGAGTCGGGAGATAATGAGTTTGGTTCAAGGGACGAGGATTTGGTGTGTGGTGGTATGAAATTGTTGTCCCCCCAAGACTGATATTCCCTTAAAATCTCCCCCTAGATATTAGAATTGGGGTAGTAAGACTAATTTTCAAATAATGTGACATCCATAGTATTGTAGGTTTTTCTTGTGAGAGGAGAGTAGCACTTATACTCTTTTTGAAGAGGCGAGTAGCCGAGAAAAATACATTTTGTAGATTTGGGGTGAAGTTTGCTGCGATTGTGTGAATGAATGTGAACAAAGGAGGAGCAACCAAATACTTTGGTAGGTAGACTTTGGGTAATTGAGTTGGTGTGGAGAAATAATCTGAGAAGGAGTTGGACTGGACTTTGAAATTTGAGGACCCGAGAAGGCATCCTGTTGATGAAGTAGGCTGCAGTGGATACAACGTCACCCCAAAAACCCTTAGGCACGTTAGAGGAAAGCATGAGGCAGCGAGCAACCTCGAGAAGGTGACGGTTCTTGTGTTCGGCGATCTCATTTTGTTGAGGAGTGTCGACGCAAGAACTGAGATGGAGGATGCCTTTAGAAGAGAGATAAGCGCCGAGGATGGAAGTGAAGTACTCCTTTGCATAATCAGTCTTGAGCGTCTGGATGGAAGTTNTGCGATCTCATTTTGTTGAGGAGTGTCGACGCAAGAACTGAGATGGAGGATGCCTTTAGAGGAGAGATAAGCGCCGAGGATGGAAGTGAAGTACTCCTTTGCATAATCAGTCTTGAGCGTCTGGATGGAAGTTTGGAATTGTGTTTGGATCATTGAGTAAAATTGTTCAAATATGTGACCAACTGCAGATTTATCTGTCATAAGAAATAGTCACGTTAGTCGAGTGTGATCATCAATAAAGGAGACAAACCACCGAGTCCCGGTAAGAGTTGTAACACGAGATGGGCCCCAGATATTGTTGTGAATGAGTGCAAAGGGTCGGGAAAAGGTGTAACCAACTCGTGAAAATGACGTGCGAGTGTGTTTGGCAAGTTGACAAAATTCACATTGAAAAAAACAAACATCTTTATTGATAAATAAATTTGGAAATCGTTTTGCAAGATACATAAAATTTGGATGGTCGAGACAAAAATGTCATAACATGATCTCGGAATCTTTATTGACACTTGAATTGAAGACAAAATGATGGGTAGACAAATGTCTGCAGCGAGGTCGTGGTTATGAAGTACCGTTGATGACGTAGAGACCCGAGCACAACTCAGCATTGTCAATCGTCGTCCCCGAGTCCGCATCCTGAAATTCACACGTGGTAGGGAAAAATATAGCAATGCACCTCAGACCACTAGTCAACTTTCTGATGAATATTAAATTTCAATTTAAAGTAGGAACATGAAGTACAGATCAGAGTAGAATATTTTGGGTGATGCGCACGGAGCCAAAGTCAGTGACTTTGGAGACATAGCCATCCGGAATGCGGATGGTGGAGTTGTCTCCGCACGACATGTAGTCATGAAGAAGGGAGGCATCACCAGTCATGTGATGAGAAGCGTCGGAATCGATGATCCACTGACCGAGAGATCCTTGACTGACTGTGAAAGCATGGTAGAAAGTACCTTGATGCGAAAGCAGGCCGGTGATGGGGTCAAGAACAGTCAGATAAGGTGGTTTTNACATCACCAGTCATGTGATGAGAAGCGCCGGAATCGATGATCCACTGACCGAGAGATCCTTGACTGACTGTGAAGGCATGGTAGAAAGTACCTTGATGCGAAAGCAGGCCGGTGATGGGGTCAAGAACAGTCAGATAAGGTGGTTTTTCGATCAGTTTGTGCAGCAAATCTAGTTGCTCTTTGCTGAATGGACTTGGTGATGGTGCAACAAGGTCATCGACAGCGACAATGTTGTTGGCACGGGGAGCGCGATTAGACTGAGGCTTCCAATCGACTGGCTTTCCATGAAGCACCTAACATGCGTCTTTATTATGGCTTGGTTNCTGGTGCAACAAGGTCATCGACAGCGACAATGCTGTTGGCACGGGGAGCGTGATTAGACTGAGGCTTCCAATCGACTGGCTTTCCATGAAGCACCTAACATGCGTCTTTATTATGGCTTGGTTTGCGGCAATGATCGCACCAGGGATGGCCTTTGCGTGATGGGTTGTCGTTGTGTCGAGGCGGAGGAACCCGAGCAGCAAAGGCAGAGGCGTCAACGAAGAGATTGGGCGAGGTGGAGATAGGCGCAAGCATGACTTTCTGGTAGCTTTCTTCGTGTCGAACCTCGGAGAAGGCCTCGCGAATGCTCGGTAGTGGTTTAAAGCCTAATACCCGAGAGCAGACATGATCAACAAAGTTGTTGAGGTCAAGAAGGAATTTGAATATCTTTTTCTGCTTGATGATCTGATGGTATAAGTTGGAGTCCGCAGAGCATGACCAGGCATGAACTTTATACATGTCAACCTGCTTCCAGTAACGTGAGAGGACATTAAAATACTGAGTCACAGATTGATCACATTGGCGAAGATCGTGGAGGATTGACTCAATTTCGAAGAGCTTGGATGTGTTATATGAATGAGAGTGTGTCTCTCGAGCAGCATCCTAAATACTCTTGGCTGTGCCGTAAAGAAGAAAATTTCCGCCGATGTCGTTGGTCATGGAATTGATTAACCACGATATGACCATGTGGTTTTTTGCATTCCATATCCGGAATTTTGGGTCATCCTTGATCGAAGCGACGACATCACCTGTGATATAGTCGTCCTTGCCTCTGCCGCAAATAAATATCATGACGGATTGGGACTACTGGAAGTAGTTATGGCCATTGAGTTTGTGGTTAATGATAAGGGAGGAAGTGTCATCGATTCCGGTTGGAACAGTGGCAGATGAGNGATAAATATCATGACGGATTGGGACTACTGGAAGTAGTTCTGGCCATTGAGTTTGTGGTTAATGATAAGGGAGGAAGTGTCATCGATTCCGGTTGGAACAGTGGCAGATGAGGCGGAGGATATTTCTTCGAAGGAAGATAAAAAAATCGTCATACCGAAGAAGATTGGTATGACTCTGATACCATGAAAAGATATGAGATGACTTGATTTTATTGATGAAAAGAGGAGTATAAATACTCAGTGCAGAACTTACTGGTAAGGAAAACAATAAAAATTGAATACAATAGAAAAGGAAATGAATAATAACAAAATATAAGAGACAGCTAATCTCTCTAATTTAAGAAGAGAAATAAGTAGAGATTCCCAAGATCTCTCATATAATTTATAACCCTCTAAATATAAAGTTATAACAAATATGGAATATAATCATTAGTATTTTTGAGATCTTTCAACAATTCTTAAATGAGCCAAATGAGATCAAACACAATAGTTCGTGTTAGATTCATTTATAATTTGACATTAAAATTTTTTTCGTGTTCGGCTCGATTCGAATTCGAACAGGAGGTGATCTATTCTGGAGAGCTCACCTACATAAGACAAGGAGACCCACTTATCGGATCCGATGCAGTCGCCTAAGCCAGAGAAAATAAGGCCAAAATCTACCGNTTCTTAAATGAGCCAAATGAGATCAAGCACAATAGTTCGTGTTAGATTCATTTATAATTTGACATTAAAATTTTCTTCGTGTTCGGCTCGATTCGAACAGGAGGTGATCTATTCTGGAGAGCTCACCTACAGAAGACAAGGAGACCCACTTATCGGATCCGATGCAGTCGCCTAAGCCAGAGAAAATAAGGCCAAAATCTACCGAGTAATGAAGGTGATCGAATCTGAGCCGTTCGATCATAAATGGAAAAAAAAGATATTCAAGTCAACCAGTACAAGAAAGTCAAACGAATGCAGCAACCTACCTTCCGATGGATATGGCCTGAGGATAGATCAAGCTCCTAAATATCATCAATCATCTCACAGGCACCCCCGAGGCTCCTTATCAATNCACAAGAAAGTCAAACGAATGCAGCAACCTACCTTCCGATGGATCTGGCCTGAGGATAGATCAAGCTCCTAAATATCATCAATCATCTCACAGGCACCCCCGAGGCTCCTTATCAATGTTTAAGAATTAAAAATGCAAGAAAGAGTCTCACATACATCCCTCAGGCTCTCCTCATTGAGGAGAGGACTACTTTTCTGTTCACGATCCCTCCACTAGATAATTTAGCATCGCTCTGCCGAAAAAAGCTCCTCATCAGGGATCAAGAGTCNTTCCCTCAGGCTCTCCTCATTGAGGAGAGGACTACTTTTCGGTTCACGATCCCTCCACTAGATAATTTAGCATCGCTCTGCCGAAAAAAGCTCCTCATCAGGGATCAAGAGTCGATAGTCAAACCAAATCAACCGATCTGTAAAGTCTAACCGATCGAATTAGTCCTACGGACCCAAAACTAATCAAGTTCAGCCGACTAGCAACTTTTTTTATCTTTGCTCACTAATCAAGCAGAGAGTAGTTAAGCGATAAGCTCATACCATTGAAATACCAAGAANATCTTTGCTCACTAATCAAGCAGAGAGTAGTTAAGCGATAAGCTCATACCATTGAAATACCAAGAATACTCTACACAACTCTCATCAAAAGCAGGGGCAAGAACTATAATATTATGATATTGTATCATCTCTCCTATAAAATAATGAGATCATTTCATGTACAATGAACAGACAACCAATAAAAGCCGGACAAGATTAACACGGCTGAAACAAATTCCTCTTCGTTACTGTTAACTGCCTCTCTCTCTCTCTCTCTCTCTCTCTCTCTCTCTCTCTCATCTAATTTCAGGATTCAACAACAGGCAGCAAACTTTCCCATATCTGCACATGGAGGAATTTATTGATTTATGGCTGCCAACATTTTATGAACAGGCGACCTGTTGAATAGCTATTAGTATTATATATATATATATATATATGTATATGTATATATGTATATGTATATGTATATGGTAAGTTAAATTTTAAAATTTATTAATTTTCTTAGATGACTGAAGTTTATTAAAATTAATAAAAAATTATGGTGTATTTAAAATCTAAATATATTTAAGTTTCTATGGCCATCATAACTAAATAGTTAATCAGATTATTTTGCGCTTTTTTTTTCATAATACCACTCAATTTTTAAGGAAAGAAAAAAAAAAAGAAAGAAACCTTAATATGCTGACACGTTAAATTTGCCACTTTTTTTGTATATTTGTTCTAAGAAAAAAACTAGAAATTTGCTCTTTATATAACATCACTTAATACTGAAATTTACTGCGTTTTTTTAATTGAAATATTAACATATATGCCACTCGATTCTCATGTTTTCTTAGATACTTATATATCTAACACNAATTTTCTATGGTGATCAATTTTTAAGGAAAGAAAAAAAGAAAGAAACCTTAATATGCTGACACGTTAAATTTGCCACTTTTTTTGTACATTTGTTCTAAGAAAAAAACTAGAAAGTTGCTCTTTATATAACATCACTTAATACTGAAATTTACTGCGCTTTTTTAATTGAAATATTAACATATATGCCACTCGATTCTCATGTTTTCTTAGATACTTATATATCTAACACCTTTTTTTTTTTTTTTTTTTTTNTTATCAAGAAAGGTGTATTTTATTTTTTTTTTAAATTAAAAATAATCAAATTTTGGTGGTATTAACATAAAATGTAAAATTAAGTTTTAGATGTTTACGTACGTAATCTCCTAACACTATCTTGCCTTTTGTCGCATAAATCTTTATTATGATTGTGTTAATCAATTGGACACTGAAAACCCTCAATTTTACTGATCAAGTTTGATGGTGAATTTATTGAGTTTTTGGTCATGTAGAGTAAAGAAGAAGCTGTTAAGTTAGAGCCCCATCCAGCTCACGCCTCCCTGTTCTCGATCGTGGGAAGTCGCGACCTTCCGCGCGAACTGTTCCCACGATCTTTCGTTCGCATCTCCCACCACTCTCTAGCCGTTTGCGCTTCATGTTCGTGATAAAAGGCATCTCACGCACGACTCTTCTTCAGTTTAGAAGTCACGAACTTTTTTGTTTTTCTTCGAACTTTCACTGATTTCCATGGGAGAAAGTGGAAGAAAAATGCAAGCAGTAGTTTCTTGCAATAAAAGTAAGAAGAAAGAAGATCTATTGACTTCTTCTTGGTGGCTTGTGACAGAAGATAAATTGGTTTTATTTCTCTTGTAAGTTTATCTTCCTCGGTGTATCTCGATGTGGAGTTTCTTCGATGTATTTCAGTGTAGAGAGAGAAGAAAAGAAGAAGAAGAAGAAGAAAGAGCAACGAAATAAGAGATTCTTATTGTAAGCCGAGACGATCGACTAGTGTATATTCTTCAAGTAATAAAATCCCATGCAACTCCATAAACGTAGACAATTTGCCGAACCACGTAAATATGTGTGTTCCACTGTATTAATGTTTTCTAGGGTGAATTTTCTCGTTCTATTTTTTCACTTCAAAGATTGTTCTCTTATTTAATTCCTATATATATATCACAATAACTGATATATACCTCCTAATAAAAGCTTCATAAAGTGTTCTAAAGTACGGAGAGACTCTAATACGATGCATTTTGTATTATTCTCTTTACATTNCCGATCGTGGGAAGTCGCGACCTTCCGCGCGAACTGTTCCCACAATCTGTCGTTCGCATCTCCCACCACTCTCTAGCCGTTTGCGCTTCATGTTCGTGATAAAAGGCATCGCACGCACGACTCTTCTTCAGTTTAGAAGTCACGAACTTTTTTGTTTTTCTTCGAACTTTCACTGATTTCCATGGGAGAAAGTGGAAGAAAAATGCAAGCAGTAGTTTCTTGTAATAAAAGTAAGAAGAAAGAAGATCTATTGACTTCTTCTTGGTGGATTGTGACAGAAGATAAATAGGTTTTATTTCTCTTGTAAGTTTATCTTCCTCGGTGTATCTCGATGTAGAGTTTCTTCGATGTATTTCAGTGTAGAGAGAGAAGAAAAGAAGAAGAAGAAGAAGAAAGAGCAACGAAATAAGAGATTCTTATTGTAAGCCGAGACGATCGACTAGTGTATATTCTTCAAGTAATAAAATCCCATGCAACTCCATAAACGTAGACAATTTGCCGAACCACGTAAATATGTGTGTTCCACTGTATTAATGTTTTCTAGTGTGAATTTTCTCGTTCTATTTTTTCACTTCAAAGATTGTTCTCTTATTTAATTTCTATATATATATCACAATAACTGATATATACCCCCCAATTAAAGCTTCATAAAGTGTTCTAAAGTACGGAGAGACTCTAATACGATGCATTTTGTATTATTCTCTTTACATTATTCATGGTGAATGTGTGGTTCTATAGGCTGGTGAGAATTAATTGGTGAACATTCAGTCAACAGAAAAATCTGATGATTGAGAAGGCTTTAATTGTGAAAAATTAATTATTTACATCTTGAAAACGACAACCATGGACGCACACTTACCTAATAGATTAGATTTCACGTGAAGGAATTTTCTCTCCACATTCATTTAACTATTCTATCTGGTAAAAAAAAAAGACTGCATTTATCTTGGGAGCATAAAATTTATATATTTACCTACATTGCAATAAGTAATAAGTTTATGGGGGGGGCAGGAGATTGATCAACAGTGGGTATTCGGTGCAGTCTGAGAGAACATGGAAGCTTTTATTGAACCAACAACTCATTCATTTATTACATTAAATTTCTCCTCCGAAGCTCATATGGGAAAGCCTCAACTTCCTCCTCAACTTCCTCTTCCCAAATTCTATATAACCATCTTACCATGCACCTTCCATGTTCCCCCAAAGCCTCAACTTCATACTCTCTCTCTCTCGCCCTCTCTCAGCTGTGTCTTCTACATTTGAAATGGAGTTGGGTGGAATGGTGGATGCGTTGATAGATAAGAGTATTCTCATCACTGGCTCAACCGGCTTTTTGGCAAAGAGTGAGAATTATTATTTTATTTGCAGCTCCTCAACATCTTTTTATATTGTTGTGTAAATAATTATTATTATTAGTATATATATATATATATATATATATATATATATATATATATATATATATATATATATATATATATATATATATATATATATATATATATATATATATATATATATATATAT
>JXCR01040942.1:380250-458582 GCA_002079205.1 Phalaenopsis hybrid cultivar
AAAAAAAAAAAAAAAGAGTTCAAATTTGCAAAATAAGAAATCCATAACTTACCTCCTAAATCGTTGCCAACATGCGATATTAATAAATAACTCAACTCCATAGAGAAATTCATCTCCTAAACCCTTGTTACAAAATGCATATGTTATAATATGCAAATAAGATTGTTAATATGTGCATACTGTGAATTAAAGCTGCTATAACATCAAATGTCTTAGAATTTATACAAACACGTTGACTCATATTTGACCTATCTATTTCATTTATAGAAGGAGAGGTAGAATGATATAACTATAATGAAATGAGAGAGTTTCATTTATATACATCTTACTATGATCAATAAAAGGAGATGTTACATCTAACAAGTTTAAAATAGTATGAGAGATTCTTAAATGCGGACCCGCAACATGAAAAGTGACTCAAGTTAGATCCCTTTGATTTTTAGTAGAGTCATACTAGCGTTGATCTTGATGTGTTAGCTCACATTGCTCGTTGAGATATACTCAGCCAACATTGCTCTTTAATGCATCTTGACCAAGGATTTTAAATTGTAGATATTAGTTGAAATATTTCCCCTCTCTTGTTTTCTTCCACATTGAGCTATTTAATTATTGCCATGAACAATGATATAAGATTCCATATTTGCATTTAAAATTATAGGCTTATTAAATTTTAGGTAAATTATTATATTATGAATTTACATCTTTTGCATCATTATTTTACAAGTTATTAAAAAATCACTCCAAACATTGCTATTTACAAATCTATCAACATCTTTCATCCTTTTTTTTTTTAATTCTTACTTGAATATTATAATTCAAGATAAAACTCAAACTCATATTTTTTCAGTTTTATCAANTCTTTTGCATCATTATTTTACAAGTTATTAAAAAATCACTCCAAACATTGCTATTTACAAATCTATCAACATCTTTCATCCTTTTTTTTAATTCTTACTTGAATATTATAATTCAAGATAAAACTCAAACTCATATTTTTTCAGTTTTATCAAATCCTCATTGGTTTAATCATTGTAGACATAAATACATCATCAATTCAGTACTTAAAAAGGTTATTTAGGTGCCAATTTTGTAAATAATATTATTTTGAGTGATATGTTTGTAATTATTCCCAAGCTGATTGTTGTGAAATATGTACTTCCTGACATAAAAATGAAATGCAAAGAGCACAAGCAAACACAGATCGTTTACGTGGTTCGATCCAACTGGATCTACGTCCACTGGAGGGAATCAATCAAANCATTATTTTGAGTGATATGTTTGTAATTATTCCCAAGCTGATTGTTGTGAGATATGTACTTCCTGACATAGAAATGAAATGCAAAGAGCATAAGCAAACACAGATCGTTTACGTGGTTCGATCCAATTGGATCTACGTCCACTGGAGGGAATCAATCAAATAGTTCACTAAGGCAAAATAAATGGAGAATACATAGCTTATACATAGAGACGAACTCTCATCTTCCTTCTATGACCTCCCTCTCAAGCAACACCTTGATACAAGGCCTCAAGATGCCATCTTCCTTCTATGGCCTCCCTCTCAAGCGACACCTTTATAACCTCAAAATGCTCTCCTATATTCCTTCTATGGCCTCCCTCTCAAGTGACACCTTGATACAAGGCCTCAAGATGCTCTCCTCCCTCTCGTTCTCTAGTTATTCTCTCCTCCTTTGTGGTAGCTTAAGATTTCTTCCCTTGCTCTCCTAAGTATCACACCCTGGTAAGAGAGGGAGGTAGGTGAGTGGTAGTTGAGCGGTAGGTGAGCAGTAGATGAGATATGGTATGTGAGCGGTACCACATTACAAAAGTGTCCTTTTACTTTAGTTCAATAATTGAGGGTGAAAATAACACTGATGAATAAAACAATAAAAAAAAATACTGTAATATTTTTTATGACTTCAGTATTATGCTTGAATTTGAATCAAATATAAGAGCAAGTNATACTGTAATATTTTTTATGACTTCAGTATTATGCTTGAATTTGAATCAAATATAAGAGCAAGTGAGCAACATTAATAAATAATTATTTTTATGATTTATTATAAGAATAAAAAAGGAATCCTCTTGAAAATAAAATGATATGTTTATATCAAAAAGTTGTTTGCACAGATCTTACAAAGATCTAACAATTCAATAAAAAAATGATGCGATGGAGGTAGATCCACTACAAAGAGATCTTGAGGCCCATCTAACCAGACGAACCAAGCCAAATCAACTAGGCCAAATCCCAACATGCCAAAAGGGTAAACTAGAAGTTGGGTGAGCAATTTAAGTGTAGTGTTTGAGCCATCCATTGTAGGAAAAGCTAACTTGATGCAATAGNGAAGCCAAATCAACTAGGCCAAATCCCAACATGCCAAAAGGGTAAACAAGAAGTTGGGTGAGCAATTTAAGTGTAGTGTTTGAGCCATCCATTGTAGGAAAAGCTAACTTGATGCAATAGTCTGTCCTTTAGTGGAGGTGACCCAATTGATGAGCCAGTTTAGCAAAGTTTCTCTGACAACCCAACAAAGTATCAAAGACTCGTTACCAAGGATTGAAGATAGTCAACTAGGCTGAATCAACTGATCAAACACTACCGACTAAACTCAACCGACTGAGCTGACCTAGTTGAGCAAAATCAACTAAGCTTAGCAAACTAAATCAAAAAGCAACCAGACGACAAAATAATGCTTGTAAAATACTAGAAATATCTCAATACTAACATTCTCTAAATGGGAGTAAAACTGTGAAATCATTATTGTACTACTTTTTCTATAATTAAAAGAAGCATTTTATGAAAAATTAACATTATTCATCAATATTTATCTCTCTCACTTTTTCTTCATTTACACTCTATTCCTTCGATGTGGTTCAAGAACAATCTCTAAGTCGATAGTACCAAAGATAGAGATTTACCTGAATAATAAGCATTATTAAATTCTTATATATTTAAATATCTAACAGCTAAACTTTACTTTTCACATTTGCACTACTCAAATCATTCATATCTAACTAAAAATATTATTTTTTTTATAATAAAAAAATATTTTTCATTTAAATTAAGGTTGAAATAATCTTCATAGGACACTATTAGAAATTAATTTTAAAATAATCAGAAATTATTTGATCATTTTTATAAATTCTAAATTAAAATGATCCCATATAAATAGAAACAGTGGTGATTATTTTATCAACGCACCAGGTGCTCCGAAGCACAGGCGGCTCACGCAAGTATATGTGACATATTAGTAGCAACGGGGTTGGANATCGATGCATTTACGTTTTTCATGATCAAACTATTGAGAATTTAGAAAGATATATAGTCACAAAATAATTTTTTTTGAACTACTTAATTGATGCATTTACGATTGTTGTGATCAAACTGTTGAGAATTTTATAAAAATGAAAAATATGAGTTGGAATTTTATCATGAATTTTGATATTTGAGTGAAATTTTGAAAGATGAATGAAAGAGAGTGCTAGATTTGTATGTAATTGCCCCAAAAAATATATATACATGGACATAATTTAGGAAACCAGCCCATTATCTCTAGGTTTATTCGTATAAACATTAATTCATGACATACTAATTTCCCACTGATTCCAAAAAGTCCCCACCTTAATTCCAAATGAAGAAGGGTATGCCATGGACCACCTTCCACACCACGCCTCTACTATCTTATCAAACTGGCATCCATAAGGTTCTCTTCCATTTTCACCATTCTGTTATAAGCTTATAATTTGAAATTTTTAATATGCTATTATTATTTTGTGTAGATTAATAACTTACAAATCGAATATTTCTAAACCAACTTAGTGTTTTCGATCCTCATTAATCTCTTTGTATTGATTATCATATCCACTAAATTTGCATGCATGTGTTAGACTTTAATGCAACTAATTTAGCCATTATGTTTTTTTTTTTACTTCCTTTGTTCCCTTTTTCTGTTTTTGGATTGATTGTTATTTCCCATCTCTTTCGGTCATTACCAGTTCTTCATTTCCACCAAAGCTGAACCCATATATTTTTGAAAGATTTACATACATATCCTCAATTCCTATGTATTTACTTACCTATTTCCTAAGCTTCAATTTTTACATAAATGCCACCTTGTCTATACATGAAAAGGTGTATTTCACTTTGTTAAAGTTAAAAGATGGTATTTTTTTGTGATATGAAAGATTTGGGTGGTATAAATGTAGAAAGTAATGTTTAGGGGTGATATGTATGTAAATGCCCCCTTATTTTCTTTCAGGTATTTATCCTGACTTCAGTTCATATCTTAGTCATTTTATTATATAGATCATATCCAGTTTAACTAGTTAGTAGCTTAAGCACCCCCTTCAAAATTTTACTTCAAATAAAATTTTCAGGTTCTCACACCTCTATTTTACTTATAGCTCTTTTGAATAGTAATTGAATCAATTTATCATTTAGAACATTGATTTCGTTCAATTTTTCAACATCATGTTCAGAGTCAACAGTTTTTGCTTTACCTTCATGGCCATTTCTTACATTTTTTTTGCAGCACTTAACATTTCCATACACACAATCCAACTTAAAAACATATAAGCTACACCTTATATACACCTTGACCCCAACCAAATGAATTACCCTGTTGCTAATTGTACTTTACTTTGCAAATGGTAAATGCACCTTAAAACTCTTAATATCCACAACTCAATGGTTAGAACCAGTTTAAGGTTGGTTGCAGCCGCTTTTAGGATTTTTTTTTTTAATTTTGTGTTATATAATTGATGTGACAAATGATGAAATAAATAGAAGACAAAATAAATAGATTTTACGTGAAAACTCCAATATGTGAAAAACCATGGGCTGGGGATGAGAGATCACTATATTAAATAAGAAATTATCAGTGGAGTGTGTCAGCTAATATAACACCGAATAGAAGTGAGTTATATTTTGTACAAAGAAAAAAAAAGGTATTTATTAATTGCTGTGAGATTTTTTTCAAGTAAAATGCTTAAGTACGGACTATAAAGCAAGAGCACAGGGATTGTAATCTATGAAATATAGTAAAATTAATCAAATGGTAGATTTCTTAAATGCGCTCAAAATTTTCTTGTGAGACGGGCCGGACTTCAATTCACAAATTTAACAGTATGCAATGTGCATTTTTCCCAATGGTTGATGAATGGCTTGAAGAATTTTATCAAAGTGAGTAGCTGGGGAACCACTTCTGGAAGGGAGGTCATAGAAAACTTAAGAAAACATTGGTTGGAGTAGTTTTGCTAGATTGATTGAATTGCACCTGGTGGCTTCATTTCCTACTATGATGCGCTTCAACCACAACAATAACCGCTGCAATCACAATCATACAAGGAGTATTGTGTATAATTTGTTCCAAAAGGGATCTAAAATTTTTTTTCTTTCAGGATACTGGTGAAACTTAATTCTATCGTGCTAAAACATGATAAATGTTAGGCGCATTTATGTACATACCACCGAATTCATATGTAATTACATGTCTAACACCTAAACTTTACTTTTTTACATCTATACTACCCAAATCTTTCATATCACATAAAAAAATACCACTATTTTAACTTTTAAAAAGTGAAATACATCTTTTCATGCATAGATAAGGTGGCCTATAGGTAAAAAATAGATGTTTAGGTAGATATGTTAATACATAGAAATTGAGTATTATGCATGTAAATCTTCCTAAATGGTATCATTTCAGTTGAACATTTGGAATTCTGGCTTTTCCGGACTAGCACCTGTTCTTGGTTCTTTGCTTATCATGTCCTTAAACCCTCTTGGATGTGTGCTCCTCAATTCAGCTTCTTATAGAAAAGAAGTTGAATAAACTTAAGGGGTGTTTGGGAGCACCTTCTTAATAGGATTTAGATGTGGATTTATTGTAAATCCAGGATTTATTGTAAATCCAGCCAAACTCAAAAACTAGTGTAGCTGAATCCGGTGCTTCGTTAAATCTAATTTTCTCTACATTCCATCTCATTTTCAATGTAAATCCGGATTTACTAAATCCGACTATTAGGTGGATTTAATGGATTTAGCCATGAAGAAAACATACGAAACGGATTTATGTCAAACATATCAAACAAATTTAATTGGATTTAACCATAACTGAACCAAACACAATTCCAAAGTTAACAGTATTTGGACATGATGAATCCGAATTTACCGGATTTAGTTTACTAAATCGTATATAACATAAATACCGGTTGCAGCCAAACACCCCCTTAATATTTACCTTTTTTCATCCCTCTCTTTCTCTCCCTCAATTTCCTACCCTTAGAAGCGGTTACAATAAAAGAAACCAATCTATGATCTCTATGATTATGATATCTTTAATAATTTTGAAGTTGAAACCTATTAAGTTCTCATGAAATTCTATATTTTGTAAGTTAATCTATTTCTATAATTTCACCAAACTCGTAATAGTTCTGGTTGGGTTTATGTATGGATAAAACTGTAAATATCTGTTTGTTTTGCAGAATTTTGGGTTTGTGACCCCACTGCCTTCGTTAGCATTGGCTGTTACAGCCCTGATTGGAATTTTAGCAGCAGTTTTTATAATTCAGTCTGCAACTCAAGATTGATCCTTTGAGGTTCTTTTTTTTTTCTCTGTTACTTTTGATGATTGATTGTACTTTTTTTCTTTTGAAATGATGCTTAAACCACATGTAGTATGTTTATGTAGCATTCGTCCATGTCTTATGTTTAAGGAAGATTTACATACATACCACTTAATTCCTATTTATTTACGTATCAAACACCTAAGCTTTCATTTTTATATATATGCCACCTTACATATACATCAAAAGATGTATCACTTTCTAAACGTTAACATAGTTGGTATATTTGATGTGAGATACAGATTTGGGAGTTATAAATGTAGAAATATAGTTTAGGTGTTCAATGTGTAAATACATTGGAATTAGGTGGTATGTATGTAAATGTAGAACTTTTTTTTACATACATACCACATAATTATTAAGTATTTACATATCTACCACTTCAACTTTAATATTTACACGCATAACACTCGAATCCTTGGCATCATATCAAAAATATCACTTTACTATCTTTTTCAAAGTCAAATGTACCTTTTTATGCATATGTTTATAATGTCAATGTGTTATATCAAACTTTAGGTGTTGGATATGTAAATCCATAAGAATTGTGTGGTACGCATGTAAATCTCCCTAGTATATATATATATATATACACACACACAGACACAAACACACGTCATATAGCACACATAAGAGACACATTAATGGCGTCCCACTAGTGCCCTACAGCAATAGTACCCTACATTTGTAGGACCATCCTTTGACAAACATGTCCTGTAAAGACTTCAAGGCTGCTGGTAAAGTCTTGGGCCTTATTTAAGACTTCTTCCCTACGGTAACTTTATTAGATTTACATAAAAGTCACATAATTCCTGTCTATTTACATATTTTATATCTAAACTTCAATTTTTATATATATGCCACCTTATCCCTGCATGAAAAGTTGTATTTCACATTTTGCGTTGATTTTGTTTTTTTATGTGACATGAAGGATTTTGGTGGTATGATTGTAAGAAGTAAAGCTTGGATGTTAGATATATAAATACATGAGAGTCGGGTGGTATATATGTAAATTCCCATTTTTTTTCATTATAATTCGGCTATTAAAAAATGGTGATGGGGATTTAGATGCATACCACTCAATTCTTTCTCTTAACATTATAATTAAGGGATGTAAATATATCAAAACATGAATTGCAATGGTGTGTTCCACTTTAAATAATTAATACTAGTGATATTTCTAGTGTCATAATTAAAGTTTGATTATTATATAAGTAAATAGTAAAATTTATGTTATAGATATGTAAATACATAACAAATTAAAATGGGACATTTACAAGCATGTCACAAAGTTTTTGTGTATATATACACTAATATTTAAATTTTGATTTTAATATTTATAACACTTATATCAGATAAAAAATTAATTCTTACTAACTTTGATTTTAACATTTATGACACTGATATCAGACCCAATATGTAGACAAACTTGCTCTTACATAGATGATAAAAATAATATATATTTTCTTTTATGTTAAAATTATGTTATTGTATTTTTTTTAAATTAAGGAGGAAAAACATGACAACAATTTTCAGTTATAAGCACATGTTAAATGAGAAAAAAAATATTACACCGTATGTGTAGACAATCAATCACAATGGAGTACACTGCACTCATGATAGGGTCGACAGTGTGCTCCGCAGTGATTGATTGTTATTCTGCAGTTTGTTGAAAATGCTGGAATTCAAACTGCCTGAAGCTAAGAGATCAGAGGAGATTGGGATGAAAGATCAACCCAACTATTGTGCCTATCACAGGAAAAAAATTTGCATACATAAGACGTATGCAGAGCTACGTACGTCTGTAAGGGAGGATTTTAGGAGGTTATAACCGCGTTATACCCCCTGTAATGTCCTTGTAACCTACTTGCACCTTCTAATAAGTTTTGCGCTTCTGTTTTCATATACAGGTAGGTTACAGGGAAGTTGCAGGGGGTATAATGCGGTTATAACCTCTCAAAATTCTCCCTGTAACCTATTTGCATGTTATAGACGTACGCAGCTCTGCGTACGCTTATTTACGCAAATTTTTTTCCTATCACAGGATGCCTGGACACAAAATCGAGGATTGCTTTTATCTTCAAGGACGGGTTGGAATACATCTTCACGACAGGGGATAGTCATCCTGAAAGAATACTTGAAAGTGCTTGAAAAGGGTTTGATTCTCTTATGCAATTATATGGACATAAGAATTTGCGCCCATCATTTAAGAATATGACAAACAAATTTTATTTTTATTTCCTCATTTATATTTTGATTTTAGGTTTAATTTTTGCATGATAGAAGCAAGAGAGGCTTGCAAGTGGGTAACATGTGCGAAATAAATGAGGTGAACTCATTTATTTTTTTTTACTTATTTACCATGCTATTATTACCGAGATGAAGTCATTTATAAAGGATCAACTTGCTGGCTTCTACTGCTCAATAATTTTGAAAAAAATTATAATTTTTTTTTATTTTTTTATATATTTTAATAGCCAAGAAAAAATTATAGCGTTCACAATAATTAAAAAACAAAGTTATCACAACATCTAATCAACTATTTTTATAAGGAAGATTTACATACAAACCGCTCAACTCTTATATATTTACATATCTAAGACTTAAATTTTAATTTTTACATATATTTTATTTTATTTATGTATTTCAATTTTTAAAAAATAAGGGAAAAAAGTTTAATTTGCATGTGCTGCCAAAGAAGTTAGTGGTATATCTGTAAAAAAAAAAGCAAATTTTAGGTGATATGTGAATTGGGTGCATGGTATAAATGTAATTGCAGTTTTGTCTGAGCAGGCCGGGAAGGTGGAGAACTGGAAAACAAGTGGTTGATGTGAAATGAATTTGGGTAGAAGAGTTGTCAGAATTTATTGGGCTGCAATTTCTGAGCAAGAATAAGAGGAAGCCATAAATATTTAAATCCAGAGAATAGACACTGGGAACTAAGATTTCACCTACGGCTGCAGTCTTTACCCGTTCGGAATCCTCGGTAAATCATAGAAATAATGGAAGACTTGCATGCATGCCCCTCTATTCTTATATATTTACATGTATATAACTTCAGTTTTTACATATTTTTCACTTTGCAAAAAGAAATGTTCATGGGATGAGTTTGAGCGAGCTCAGATTTGGCTAATGTTCTTGTTTTCAAGAGTAATTCTTTTCGAGATTGTCAGTGAAAAGTGTGTTCTTGTCCGCTCATTTTTATGTTCTTCTTCTTATTTGTTTCCTATTTGGCTTCAAATTTATTGTTTAAATTAATGAGAAAAATAGATTTATGGTATGAGATTTGAATTTACACCATTTCTATATAATAAAAGATGCAAAATCACGTGACTACTCAAGCTATGATGATTTAAAATTAGATATAAATATATAATATATTATTATATAAACGTTTAATATATTATTATATAAATAGTATATATAATTTTTTTATTTCATTCTTGAAAAGATATGATAGGACTTGATTTTATTGATGAAAAGATGAGTATAAATAACTATTACAAAACTTACTTGTAAGAAAAATAATAAAAACATAATGCAGTAAAAAATGAAATGAATAATAACAAAATATAATAGACTGCTAATCTCTCTAATTTAAGAAGAGAAATAAATAGAGATTTCAAATATCCTTCATATAATTTATAACCCTCTAAATATAGAGTTATAACAAATATGGAATTTAATCATTAGTATTTTTTAGATCTTTCAACACTCCCCTCAAGTTGGGTTGTAAATATTGGACATGTCTAACTTGCTACATAATTCTTTAAAGTTGATTCTTGGGAGAGACTTAGTGAGGATGTATGTTGTTTGATGTCGGGAAGGGATGTATGTAAGTTCAACGACTCCTCTCTCAATGTTTTCTGAGATGAAGTGTCGATCGATCTCGATGTGTTTCGTTTTGTCATGGTGTACTAGATTCTTTGCAATGTTGATGGTTGTCTGGTTTTTGCATTGTAGTTTGACAATTTTTTCAGTTGCATTCCGAGTTCGCTGAGTATTCTTCGAATCCACATTCCTTCGCAGATCCCGAGTGCAAGAGCTCTGAATTCAGCTTCAGCGTTGCTTCTTGATACCACAAACTATTTTTTGCTTCTCCAAGTGACTAGGTTTCTCCAGACATAAGTGCAATAGCTGGAAGTCGATAGTCGGTCCGAGACATCCCCTGCCCAGTCTGCGTCTAAATACACTTCTATACTTCGATCCTTATTCCTTTGAAATAGTAGCCCTTTGTCTGGAGTCATCTTGAGGTATCTCAAGATTCTATATACTGCATTCATGTGTTCTTCCGTAGGGTTGTTCATGAATTGGCTAACAACACAAACAGAAAAATCAATGTTGGGTCGTGTGTGTGAGAGATAGATGAGTTGCACCACGAGTCGCTGATATCTCCCCCTATCCACAAGTACGATATTTTTCTCAGTGTCGATCTTCTTGTAAGGATTCATTGGAGTATCGACGGGTTTACAACCGAGCATACATGTTTCCTTCAACATGTCTAATTTATATTTATATTTCCATTGTGACACAAATATTCATCATTTTAATTGAGTTAGTTCCATGCCAAGAAAGAACTTTAGATTTCTAAGGTCTTTGATTTCGAATTGCCGAGCGAGAAGCTTTGTCAGATTTGTCAATTCTTCTTTGTGATTTCCAGTGAGGATGATATCGTCGACATATACAATTAGAATTGCAATCTTCTTTTCGGGAGAAGTTTTCACAGAGAGAGTGTGATCTGCCTGACACTGAGTATACTTGTGATTTGCACTGATTTTGCAAATCTATCGAACCATGCTTGGGGAGATTGTTTGAGGCTGTACAATGATTTTTGGATTTGCAGACTTTGTTTCTTGGAAAGGATGTTTCTAGTTCGGGAGGTGCTTCCATGTAAACTTCTTCTTCCAAATCTCCATTTAAGAAAATATTTTTCATATCGAGTTGATGTAGTTGTCAGTCTTCATTTGCCACAAGTGAGAGAAGGATTCTGATGGTGTTAAGTTTGGCCACGGAGGCAAAGGTTTCTTGGTAATCAATACAGTAGAATTGTGAAAAACCTTTTGCTATGAGACCTGCTTTTAATCTCTCAATTGTACCATATGTCTTGTATTTGACTTTGAAGATTCATTTGCAGCTGATTGCTTTCTTTCCCTTTTGCAGGTCTGAAACAGTCTATGTATCATTCCTTTGTAGGGCTCTTACCTCCTCATTGATGGCCGCTTTCCACCCCGGGTGTTTGAGAGCTTCATCGATGGTGTTTGGGACTTGTGTATTGTCAAATGTAGTGACATAGGCTCGGTAAGCTGAAGATAGTCTTTCATATGACACAAAGTTGGAGATTGGATGCATCATGTGTTTGTATCTGAGTGGAGATCAGATGGACCTAACACCTTTTCTTAAAGAAATTGGAATGTCAGAGTCATCAATCATAGGTATAATAGATTCATGTTCAAGTGTGTTCGTACCTGAGTGGATTTCTGTAGGAGTTTGATCTAGTTCTGACTCTTGGATTTATGTTGGATGTGCTGGGTGATCTATGTGTGAGTTGGACACTTGAGGACTAGATGGAGACTGATTGTTAGGTACATTTTCATGTGAGTTGGATGAACTTGCTGAATCCGTGTCGGGAGACAATGAGTTTGGTTCAAGGGAAGAGGATTTGGTGTGTGGTGGTATGAAATCGTTGTCCCCCCAATGTTGATATTCCCTTAAAGTCTCCCCCTGAATATTAGAATTGGGGTAGTAAGACTAATTTTCAAAGAAAGTGACATCCATAGTGTTGTAGATTTTTCTTGTGAGAGGAGAGTAGCACTTATACCCTTTTTTAAGAGGCGAGTAGCCGAGAAAAATACATTTAGTAGATTTAGAGTCAAGTTTGCTGCAATTGTGTGAATGAATGTGAACAAAGGAGGAGCAGCCAAATACTTTGGTAGGTAGACTTTGGGTAATTGCCTTGGTGTGGGGAAATGATTTGAGAAGGAGTTGGACTGGACTTTGAAATTTGAGGACCTGAGAAGGCATCCTGTTGATGAGGTAGGCTACAGTGGATACAGCGTCACCCCAAAAAACCTTAGGCACGTTAGAGGAAAACATGAGGTAGTGGGCAAACTCAAGAAGGTGGTGGTTCTTGCGTTCGTCGATCCCATTTTATTGAGGAGTGTCAACGCAAGAACTGAGATGGAGGATGTCTTTAGAGGAGAGATAAGAGCCGATGACAGAAGCGAAGTACTCCTTTCCATTATCAGTCTTGAGTGTTTGGATGGAGGTTTGGAATTGTGTTTGGATCATTGAGTAAAATTGTTCAAATATGTGATCAACTACAGATTTATCTTTCATAAGAAATAGTCACGTTAGTTGAGTGTGATCATCAATAAAGGAGACAAACCACCGAGTACCGGTAAGAGTTGAAACATGGGATGGGCCCCAAATATCGTTGTGAAAGAGTGCAAAGGGCTTGGAAGAGGTGTAACCAACACGTGGAAATGATGTGCTGGTGTGTTTGACAAGTTGACAAAATTCACATTAAAAAGAACAAACATCTTTATTGATAAATAAATTTGGAAATAGTTTTGCAAGATACATAAAATTTGGATGACTAAGATGAAAATGTCATAACATGATCTCAGAATCTTTATTGACACTTGAATTAAAGACAAAATGATGGGTAGACAAATGTCCGCAGCGATGTTGTGGTTGTGAAGTACCGTTGATGACGTAGAGACCCGAGCACAACTCAGTATTGCCAATTGTCATCCCCAAGTCCGCATCCTAAAATTCACACGTAGTAGGGAAAAATTTAGCAATACACCTCAGATCACTAGTCAACTTTCCGATAGATATTAAATTGCAATTTAAAGAAAGAACATGAAGCACAAATCGAAGTAGAATGTTTTGGGTGATGCACACGGAGCCAAAGCCAGTGACTTTGGAGACAGAGCCATCAGTAACGCGGATGGTGGAGTTGTCTCTGCACAACATATAGTCATGGAGAAGGGAGGCATCGCTAATCATGTGATGAGAAGCGCCGAAATTGATGATCCACTGACCGAGGGACCCTTGATTGTCTGTGTAGGCATGGTAGAACATACCTTGATGCGCAAGCAGGCCGGTGATGGGGTCAGGAACAGTCATATCATGTGGTTTGCCAATCAATTTGTGCAGCAAATATAGTTGCTCTTTGTTGAATGGACTTGGCACTGGTGCAGGAAGGTCATCGGCAGCGACGACACTGTTGGCACAAGGAGCACCATCAGATCGAGGCTTCCAATCGGCTGGCTTTCCATGAAGCACCCAACACGTGTCTTTATTATGGCCTGGTTTGCCGTAGTGGTCTCCAGAGGGACGGCCCTGGCGTGATGGGTTGTCGCTGTGTCAAGGCGGAGGAACCCGAACTGCAAGGGCGGAGGCGTCAACAGAGAGATTAGGCAAGGTGGAGATATACGCGAGCATGACTTTGTGGTGGCTTTCTTCACGACGAACATTGGAGAGGCCTCGCGAATGCTCGGTAGTGGTTTGAAGCCTAATACCCAAGAGCAGACATGATCAACAAAGTTGTTGAGGTTGAGAAGGAATTTGAATATCCTTTTCTGCTCGATGATCTGACGGTATAAGTTGGAGTCTGGAGTGCATGACCAGGCATGAACTTCATACATGTCAACCTGCTGCCAGTAACGTGAGAGGGCATTAAAATACTGAATCACAGATTGATCACATTAGCGAAGATCGTGGAGGATTGACTCGATTTCGAAGAGCTTGGATGTGTTATCCGAGTGAGAGTATGTCTCTCGAGCAACATCCCAAATACTCTTGGTTGTGTCGTAAAGAAGAAAATTTTTGCCAATGTCGTTGGTCATGGAATTGATTAACCACGACATGACCATGTGGTTTTCTGCATTCCATGTCTGAAATTTTGGGTCATCCTTGGTCGAAGCGATGACATCATCGGTAATATAGTCGTCCTTGCCTCTGCCGCAGATAAATATCATGACGGATTGGGACCACTGGAGGTAGTTCTGGCCGTTGAGTTTGTGGCTAATAATGAAGAAGGAAGTGTCATCGATTGCGGTTGGAACAAGGGCAGATGAGACGGATGATATTTCATGGGAGGAAGATAAAGAAGTCGTCATACCGAAGAAGATTGGTATGACTCTGATACCATGAAAAGATATGAGAGGACTTGATTTTATTGATGAAAAGAGGGGTATAAATGCCCATTACATAACTTACTGGTAAGGAAAACAATTAAAACAGAATGCCGTAGAAAATGAAATGAATAATAACAAAATATAAGAGACAGCTAATCTCTCTAATTTTAGGAGAGAAATAAATAGAGATTCTCAAGATCCCTCATATAATTTATAACCCTCTAAATATAGAGTTATAACAAATATGGAATGTAATCATTAATATTTTCGAGATCTTTCAACAGTTCTTAAATGAGTCAAACAAGATCAAACACAATAGTTCGTGTTAGATTCATTTATAATTTGAGATTAAAATTTTTTTCGTGTTCAACTTGATTTGAATAGGAGGTGATCTATTTTGGAGAGCTCACCTACAGAAGACAAGGAGACCCACTTATCGGATCAAATGCAGCCGCTTAAGCCAGCGAAAACTAGGTCAAAATCTACCGAGTAATGAAGGTGATCGAATCTGAGCCGTTCGATCATACATGAAAAAAAAAATATTCAAGTCAACCAGTACAAGAAAGTTGAACGAATGCAGCAACCTACCTTCCTAAATATCATCAATCATCTCATAGACACCCCCGAGGCTCCTTATCAATGTTCAAGAGTTAAAAATGCAACAAAGAGTCTCACATACATCCCTCAGGCTCTCCTCACTAAGGAGAGGAGTACTTTTCAGTTCACGATCCCTCCACTAGATAATTTAGCTTCGCTCTGCCTAAAGAAGCTCCTCATCAGGGATCAAAAGTCGATAGTCAAATCAAATCAACCGATCTGTGAAGTTTAGCATATCGAATTAGTTCTACGGACCCAAAACTAATCAAGCTCAGCCGACTAGCAACTTTTTTATCTCAGCTTACTAATCAAGCAGAGAGTAGTTAAGCGATAAGCTCGTACCATTGAAATACCAAGAATAGTCTACACAGCTCTCATCAAAAGCAGGGGCAAAAAGTATAATATTATGATATTATATCATTTCTCCTATAAATAATGAGATCATGTAGAAGGAATACACAATTTTAGCCCAATAAATTTAGCCCAATAAAAGCCGGAAAAGATAAACACGGCTGAAAAAAATTCCTCTTCGTTAACTCTCTCTCTCTCTCTCTCTCTCTCTCTCTCTCTCTCTCATCTATTCTATGGGATGTGATTTCAGGATTCAACAACAGGCATCAAACTTTCCCATACCTGCACATGGAGGAATTTATTGATTTATGGCTGCCAACATGTTATGAACAGGCGACCTGTTGAATAGCTATTAGTATTTTACTTCCCGAATTATATATATATATANGGTTTTGCTGATCTCAAAAAAAAATTCTGATGCATTTACATATCTGACATATAAATTTTGATATTTGCATTAACATCACTTTGCCTATGAATCGAAATGTGTATTTCACTTTCATAAAGTTCATGGTAATGGTACTTTTATGTGATATCAAAAAGTTGGCTGGCATGATTCTAAAATTGTAAGACATTTAAAGTGTTACATTTGTAAATAAATTAGATTTGTGTGGTATATGTGTAAATGTCCCGAATAAATTTGTAGTGCAATTAATAGAGAGAGACAGTCACAATGAGTACGAGAGGAAAATGAAGTGTGCATTTAATATGTCTGACAGAAACCTTAGGAGTTGTACATTATTTTACTCATGTTAAGAGATTTGACATATAAAATGGAATAGTACTCTGCTTTGTCATTAAATCAGTCTCTCATAATGTTCAGACTTTGGGAGAAGTATTCTAGAAAAAAAATCAATTCATTAAGAAAAAGAAGTTACAACACTTAAATATTTATGATGATTGGATGGATCCAAATAAGAGGGATTGGCCTATTTATGGTCCCCGCCAAGCCTAAGAGTTTATTCTAGAATAGTAAATTTTCTAGATAGTTCTACACCATTCTTTCATATGCACATAGCCTTATATCCTTCTAAAGTTATTCTTGAGTTTTTTAAGCATCTTTTCTTTCTAACTCTCTAGAATGTGGTGGAGTCTTATAGAGTCATTCGGGTTGCACTCTTCCATTCGGTCTTTTCTAGAATCTTTCATCCCATGATTGTTCTATAAACATTTTTTGAGATGGCACAGTGTAAAATGACATAATTTTCTTAAACATATGCATTTAATCTTTGCATAAATTTAATATTTTATAAATATTTACAAATTTATTTATATTTAAAATATTAATATAATTAGTTCATAATTTATTAGGAAGAAAAGACAAACAAGAAACTGGCAAAGGAAATAAAAACAGGGCATTTACATACATCCCGCCCAATCTATATATTATACAAACCATTAATTATGTTTTATTTTTTATTTTGTTGTAAATTTAGGTGATAGAAAAGGAATTATTTGATATTCTGAGAAAAGAGCATGGGAAGGAATTCAATTCATATATGGCAGAGAAGGTTTGTGCAGTTCCAGGAGACATTATTCATCACAATTTGGGAATAGAAGACACAAATATGAGAGAAGTATTGTGGAAGAATGTCAACATGGTCATCCATGTAGCTGCCACAACCAATTTTTATGTCAGGTAATTAAACTAATTACCATTTTAATTACATTTTAAGGGGCATCTACATATATATTGCACAGTTCTTATCCATTTATATAAACATGCATCCCAATCAAATCCTTAAGATTTATATTAATGCTCTTTTTGAAATATTATTGTTATTATTGCAGTCTATGATTTGCATACAATATCTGTTGAACATTCATTCTGATTATGTAATCTTCTTTAATTCTTCTTTCAAATTTTCAAGAGCAATTGATATGTGAAGTTGTTAATTTTGCAGGTATGATATTGCTTTGGATATTAATGTTTTAGGCGCAAAACACACCATGAATTTTGCAAAAAAGTGCAGCAAACTTGAAGTTTTTCTCCATGTTTCGACTGGTAATTACACATCTAACACATCACTTCAAGAATAATTACATTATGAAAATATTTTATTGCAACGATTTCAGCATATGTAACTGGAGAAAAGGAGGGTGTGCTGTTAGAGAAGGCTTTCAGCATGGGGGAAGCACTCAAAGGAAATATGTATTTAGACATTGAATCCGAGTTAGAACTGGTCGAAAGACGAAAGAAAGAACTCCGATCTGGCAACACGACTGTGGGAGCCGAGAAAATGACCATGAAAGAGCTCGGCATTGAAAGGTTCGAAATATAAATATACATTTAGTTTTGAGTAACAAAATGTTATCTATCAGTCATATTAACTTTTTTTCATATAAAGATGTAATTACAAATATCATTTTGATATATATATTTGATTGAAGAGCTCGACATTATGGGTGGCCAAATACGTATGTGTTCACAAAAGCAATGGGTGAGATGATGGTTGGGAAGCTAAGAGGGAACATGCCCCTTGTTATAGCTCGCCCAACAATTATAACTAGTACATGGAAGGAGCCATTTCCCGGTTGGATTGAAGGAAATAGGCAAGGACAGACAAATCCTAATTTGCATTAAATTATAATTTGGTATATATGTAATATTGCAATTTTTTTAGTAAATTTAAGATTATATATGATTTGTCTTTTACAATATTAATTGCAGAACAATTGACAACATAATAGTCGGTTATGCAAAAGGGACACTTCCTTGCTTTGTTGCGGATATTAATTCTCGAATGGATGTGGTGAGTCTTACTTGCTGTCTATATATATTTTTTATCTTAATTTTTAAAATTACCACATGCTGAAGTAAGTAAATTTACCTATGTACTGCACAATTCTTATGAATTTTTATCTTAATGACTTGTCTTAATCGAAAGTGCTCTCTTCCTATCGGAAGAGGTAATTAACCATAGTGACTTGCACTTATGGGAATCTCAAATCTCATATCAAAAAGTCATCGCAAAATGAATGTGAAATCTCTGGGTAGTCTCTTATCTACAATCCAATTTGTCTTCTGAAAATTGGACCCTTCAATATTCTCTTAAAACAAAACACAGAGAGTTCAGGGGAGTTGTTAATTTTTACAGCCCACAATATGAATATAAACATTAAAGCTTAGGCATTAAGAATTGTGTGATATGTTTGTTATTACTCTATTGAAGGAGAAAATATTACTTCCCGAATACTAGACATCAGGAGGATTTATGAAACGTATAATAATGAAAAACATGCTTAATTATATTATGGAACGAGAACAATTTCGTCTTTTAGCCCTGAATTAAAGCTAACTATAAGTGATTAAGTATTTGGTTTTTATTAAATCAAATTACATTAACCTTTTAGTCAAATTTTATTATCATTTAGCTTCTCTTTTGAAAAATTATGATTAATGTTTCTATAAATAAAAGCCATTTTTAATTCATATGGCCATGTAGCCATATGTTAAAAATGCAATAGTTAACAATCCATATAAAAGTCTAAACAGAGGCATTATGTTCATAATTTTATCAGAAACTATAATCAATATAATTATGAAATAATCTCCTTATTATGAAATGATCTCCTTATTTCAAATTCTCACTCAAACATCAAAATGCATGCCCTTATTATTCATTTTATCAAATTCTCAATGGTTTGAGGGTGGCATGCGTAAATGCATCGGTTCGATACCTCAAAAAATTTCCTGGGTGCAAGCTTGATTTGTAAATATCAATGTTCCAGGTGCTCTGTATATCATTATCCCTGAATTTAAATGGCTTTAATATCGATGAAATTAAGTTGAAAATGCTAATTATGGCTAAATAATTCTGTAAAATTGCAGATTCCTGGGGATATGGTTGCAAATGCTATGATAGCAATGGTTGTTGCACATTCAAACAAGCAAGGAGAATTCATCTATCATATAAGCTCATCTGTAAGAAATCCCGTCAATTACTCAATTTTAGAGCAATGTGGGTACCGTTATTTTTCAAAAAACCCACAAATTGGAAAGAATGGCAAAGAAATCCGCCTAAGAAAAGTTCCCATCTTCAAAAAATTGGCCTTCTTTCGAATATTCCTGTTCCTTCGATATTGGCTGCCATTGGAGGTCTGTCTTCTTCTTTACCCTTTCTCAGTCCCATCGTTAATTATTATATATATATCTACCCTCGCGATAAACTTTGTTTCTATTTTTCCTTCCAGATGCTGCGTTTGGTTAATATCATATGTTGTTGCATGTTCTTAAAAAAATACAACGAGCTCAGCAGAAAATACAAATTCTTGATGTTTCTCATTGATCTCTACATACCTTATTGCTTCTTCAAGGGATGGTATGTCCATTTTATTTGTTTTTATAATTACTCTATATATATTTTAAAAAGTAATGGTTAGAGGCTATTATACAAGCCTCCAACCACCCCAAATGTGCCTAACAATTCGAATGCCACCTCCTTAAGGCCAATCATGTCAGAGAGGATTTGAACCCCCAACCTGAGGGGTCTTATATCGTGGATGTCAACCAGCAGGCTGGGGCACGCGGCACACACACGCGCGCGCACACGCGCGCGCACACGCTTACCACACACACACAGAGTAAAGTGCCAAAATAGTCGCATGGAGTTTTTAGTTCCAGAGTTTATAGAAGTGAAATGGTACTTCCCGATTATTTTTAAATTTAGCTCTAATAGTCCTTCATCATGACTATTTCAACCCCTATTTAAAGATTTTGGGATGCTATGTTGACACTTTTATAAACTCGGGTACTAACAACTAGGTCTCATGCAAATAATTGGAGGTTATTTCGACACTATATATATGTATGTCTAACATGATATTGTTTAAATGAGATGATAACTTTGGTGCAGTTTTGATGATTTTAACTTGGAGAGACTGAGAATGGCAACAAAGAAGCATGCCGAAAATCAAATATTTTATTTTGATCCGGAGAAAATAGATTGGGATGAGTATTTTTACAGCATTCACATTCCAGGTGTGATTAAGTATGCCTGCAACTGAAGCTCCGTGAAGATTCAGCAGAAAACTTATTAATATCATTATGGTGAGGGGAAATTATTTATTCAGTCATACGCTTGATCATTAGAGTAATTTACAAAATGGTTTGATTTATAAAACCGTTTGGTTATTACTGTTCGTTAAAGAATAATGAGGGTGCTTTTGTAAGATTTATACATTTTGCATGAAGAGATTAAGGATTTAAAGCGAGGTATTGTTTCTCTAATTATTCTACTAATCACACTAATTAATACATGCAGTACTTTGGATTGAAGCTCTTACTTCTCTTCTTTGGATTGGACTGATCCTTAATTACGAAGCTTAGAAAGTAAAAATAGACTAATAAATATAGATTTTTTGTGCCTGCATGTCAAAGGAGGTTCAAAATCAAAGCTAAGAGGGGCTTAATCATACGGTAATCCTTAATCTCCACTTAAGTAGTGTGTAGTATAAATATTGATCATTGCAGTATTTTGGAGAAAAAACTATGCTTTAAACTTCATCTTCTCTGAGAAAATTCCAAAGTGTTCGTCCAAAAGAAAAATTAGATAGTGGATTCCTCTACTTTTGGTGATCTCTCTTTTCAATTTATATGAAACTTGTTTGTGATTTTTTATCATATAATTCACAATCATTTTGTACTTATATTATATCTATTAGTTTTATAGTTTTTTTATGATAGTTGTATTATTTAGTAATCACCACTAAACTAGTTGTAGAAGACTTTGGAAGATGGCATTCATTATGTTGCTAAGTATTTTGGTTAAATGAATATTTATGCTTATATTAAAGGTGGTGTGTCCTTCCCATGCATATTAATGAAAAATGTGTGATGGTTTCTTACACGTACTAGGTGCTCCAAAGCACGGGCGGCTCACGCAAGTATACATGACATATTTAGTAGCACCATGGTTGGAGTCTGGTTGTCGATTCCACAATGATCGAGATGAATTCTAATTATAAAAGTATTAACTTATTAATGTTGTTCATAGTCTAAAATGTTGATTTTATTAAAGTCCTACATGAAAGTCTAAAGGTAGCAACAAAGAAAGAGAAAAATTATTCAATTATTAAAGAAGTTCTCCCTTGGAATGATTCAATAAGTCAATTTATGTCAAAAATTATCAAATATACGCAAAACAAACAAGATCTATTCTCTTCCTTACCCCCTTCCCGTGGAATAAAAAAGTATTGCTAAGAATCAAATTAGTTCCCTAATTCCAATTTTTAACATATTCATCACTATCTTCCATTAAGTTTGCATCAATTTAGTAGATATATCTCCATTCCACTAAATTAATGTAATTAACTTAATTGATTTCATTATCACCTCTTTTGAGATTTATAATTCACAACAAATATTAGCCTCACACTTGGTCAAAATGAAATATAAATTAAGTATGATAAATTAATCATCATCTAACAATAGTAAACACTAAACCATAAATAAAACTTCACATACATCTCTCCTATTTCCCCATCCCAAGGAAGAGAGAGAGAATTGCTCTCTAAACATGCTTGAACACTACAACATGATTATTTGATTAAAAGAGAAATTAAAGTACAAAAGTCTCAAAAAAAGAAAAAAAAAAAAAAAAGAGTTCAAATTTGTAAAATAAGAAATCCATAACTTACCTCCTAAATCGTTGCCAACATGCGATATTAATAAATAACTCAACTCCATAGAGAAATTCATCTCCTAAACCCTTGTTACAAAATGCATATGTTATAATATGCAAATAAGATTGTTAATATGTGCATACTGTGAATTAAAGCTGCTATAACATCAAATGTCTTAGAATTTATACAAACACGTTGACTCATATTTGACCTATCTATTTCATTTATAGAAGGAGAGGCAGAATGATATAAATATAAAGAAATGAGAGAGTTTCATTTATATACATCTAACTATGATCAACAAAAGGAGATGTTACGTCTAACAAGTTTAAAATAGTACGAGAGATCCTTAAATGCAGACCCGTAGCATGAAAAAATGACTCAAGTTAGATCCCTTTGATGTTTAGTATAGTCATACGAGCGTTGATCTTGATGTGTTAACTCACATTGCTCGTTGAGACATACTCAACCAACATTGCTCTTTAATGCATCGTGACCAAGGCTTTTAAATTGTAGATATTAGTTGAAATATTTCCCCTCTCTTGTTTTCTTCCACATTGAGCTATTTTATTATTGCCATGAACAATGATATAAGATTCCACATTTGCATTTAAAATTATAGGCTTATTAAATTTTAGATAGATTAATATATTATGAATTTACATATTTTGCATCATTATTTTATAAGTTATTAAGAAAAGCATTCAAAACATTGCTATTTACAAATCTATCAACATCTTTCATCCTTTTTTTTAATTCTTACTTGAATATTATAATTCAAGATAACTCCAACTCATATTTTTTCAGTTTTATCAAATCCTTATTGCTTTAATCGTTGTACACATAAATACATCATCAATTCAGTGCTTAAAAAGATTATTTAGGTGCCAATTTTGTAAATAGCAATATTTTGAGTGCTGTTTTTGTAATTATTCCCAAGCTGATGAAGAAAACACTCAAAAAAAAAAAAAAAAAAACTGCAATATTTTTAATGACTTCAGTATTATGCTTGAATTTGAATCAAATATAAGAGCAAGTGAGCAACATTAATAAATAATTATTTATATGATTTATTATAAGAATCATAAGGAATCTTCTTGAAAATAAAATGATATATTTATATCAAAAAGTTGTTTGCACAGATCTTACAAAGATCTAACAATCCAATAAAAAATGATGCGATGGAGGTAGATCCACTACAAAGAGATCTTGGGGCCCATCTAACCAGACAAACCGAAGCCAAATCAACTAGGCCAAATCCCAACATGGCAAATGGTTAAACAAGAAGTTGGGTGAGCAATTCAAGTGGTGTTTGAGCCATCCATTGTAGGAAAAGCTAACTTGATGCAATAGTCTGTCCTTTAGTGGAGGTGACCCAATTGATGAGCCAGTTTAGCAAAGTTTCTCTGACAACCCAACAAAGTATCAAAGACTCGTTACCAAGGATTGAAGATAGTCAACTAGGTTGAATCAGCTGATCAAACACCACCGACTAAACTCAAACGACTGAGCTGGCCTAGTTGAGCAAAATCAACTAAGCTTAGCAGGCTAAATCAGAAAGCAACCAGACGACAAAATAATGCTTGTAAAATATTAGAAATATCCCGGTACTGACCTTCTCTAAATGGGAGTAAAAATGTGAAATCACTATTGTAGTACTTTTTATATAATTAAAAGAAGCATTTTATGAAGAATCAACATTATTCATCAATGTTTATCTCTCTCCCTCTTTCTCAATCTACTCTCTATTTCTTGGATGTGGTTCACGAACAATCTCTAAGTCGATAGTACCAAAGATAGACATTTACCTAAATCATACGTATCATTAAATTCTTATGTATTTAAATATCTAACAACTAAACTTTAGTTTTCACATTTGCACTACTCAAATCATTCATAGCTAACTAAAAATATTATTTTTTCTTAAATTAAAAAAAATGTTTTTCATTTAAATTAAGGTTGAAATAATATTGATAGGACACTATTAAAAATTAATTTTAAAATAATCAGAAATTATTTGATCATTTTTATAAATTCTGAATCAAAATGATCCCATATAAATAGAAACAGTGGTGATTATTTTATCATTTTACTATATATATATATATATATATAATTTTGAAATTGACTTGTAATGTAATGCTTAAGAATTGCGTNTGTAATGCGCAAGAATTGCGTGGTTTGTATGTAAATCGGTATCGCACGGACCGAGGCTGGAAACACACTCGGGCTCCCTCCATCTCTCTCGGAAATGGTCTTCTCCGCCTCCTGCTCGTTCGGATGCCCATCCCCACAACGCTCAGTCTCCATAAAGAGCCCTGCAGCGGCAACCTGCTGCACTTCATCTCTCCACATCGCGCGATTTCAGCTTCAAATTTACCCCCGTTTTCCACCCTTACCGGCATTCTCCTTGTGTCGCCAGCGAAGGCAGCGCGCCAGCGTGACCGTGGGGGCGGAGGAGGAAGCCAAAGGTTCTTTCCCTCTTCAGCGAGGGAAAACTGCTGGCGGCGGTGGAGAGTACAAGGTTCTTCTTCATCATCCATTTTCGTTCTGGCAATTACAGTTTTAATATTGCATTCTTTTAGTGAATTGATGATGATAAATTGAGCTTGAGAGCGATTGAGCATGTATCATTACAACAGGGGCATGTGTAAGATTAGTGCAGAAGCCGTGCTTTAATAATTTTATCTTTTTTTTTTTTCGATCTCCAATTTAGAAGGAGAAATCTGGGATCTAATAGCTGAAAAAATGAACAATTTCAGAGACTTTGGATGCCTCTGTTTCCCTCATAAGTATATCTTGATGATTGGTATATAACACATCAGTCCTCTAGAACGACCCTATAGTTTAAGCAGCAGTGCACTGATACAAATGATCTTGAACCAGATTACTAGAGCCAAATGATCCTAAATTAAGAAAAGCAAATACTTTTAGGGCCTGTCGCTTAACAATCTTAGTAAATCCAGATTTACTAAATCCTGCCAACAACAGTATTTAGTCCATCCGGTAGTTGAGACAAAACTGAGAAGAAAGTGGATTTGTTAAATCCAGGCTTTAAAATTTGCCTTTTTTTATTTCTATCAGGCTTATTTAAGTTAAATCTTAAATCCCTTACCTGACAGCCCTTGAGAGCCGTTATGATATACTACTAGAACTTAACGGTCCTACATTTTAAAACATTTGACTGCCAACTTGTCCAGTTAATTAGGACCTTTGAAGTTGTTGCAAAGCTCTTGAGTTCAATTTTTGCTTATAATAAACTCTGCATAATAATAATAATAATAATACTGATAACAGCAACAACAACAACAACTGTATTAATAAAAATAAGGGGCATTTACGTACATACCATTCAATTTCCATGCATCTACATATCTAACACCTAAACTTTATTCTAATATATGCACCACACAAAATAAGGGGCATTTACGTACATATGCACCACTTTGTTCAATTTAAGATGAGGACACACACACAAGAAATCATTCTAATATATCTATTTAGATAAATTTCATTCTCATCTCCGGGGTATGAGATCTTTATTTATTTTTTCTATTTTTTTCGTGTACTCGTTTATATATTGTGTCAAGCCCCATTTTCTGTTATATAGGAATGCTATCTTTATTTCATATGTTCGGAAAGTGTTAATTAATCTGGATGGATCATTAGAAAAGGAATCTTAGTTTTGTTAGGAGAATCAAACGCTTTCCATCAGTGTTGAAGCAAAGATGGAGCATTTAAGTATGTGGAACGAGCACATATTGAATTTTATTAATGTTTCATCATCAGTTAGACATGGACTTTGATCAAAGCTCGACTATATCGTCTTTCTATGACAAGTTATAGTTTTATGATCTTCTATAAAAATGCTATATTGCACTTAAGTTGTAGGAGCACAGTGTCACATTTTTCGCTCATTCATTATTGTAGTATTGGGCATTTACATACAATAGCCCCCAATTCTTATGTTACTTGTCATAGACCTTAACTTTTATATTTACACACATTGGATCAAATCCTTAATATCACATACAAAAATAGCATTATTACTATTTTTAAAATCCACCGTTTCACGCCAAAGTGCTTTGTATGTAAATATGAAGGTTTCGGTGTGAGATATGTAAATACATGAGAATTGTGTGCGACGCATGTAAATTTTCTTTTAATATTTTATGTAGAGATAATGTGAAATTATGCAAATAAATAGGAGCTCATGGATGGTTCTGGAGTATGCGATCCCCTCTGTTCGGTTGATGAAGTAAGCTCTCAGGATTTCAAAGCTAATTACCAGCCCAAGCCTGATCTACTAAAAGGTCTTACCATTCTTATATTGGCTCTGGCAGGGGCCACTGCTATTAATCATTCCTGGGTGGCTGCAAATCAGGTNCTTTATTGGACATAGATTTTGGGTTTTAAACTTTTCCAGATAATTATTTTATTGACTAACCAAAGTCTTAGGTTCCCACAATTTCTTATAATTTTAATTTTGGTTATGATAGTATTAGCATGGAAATGATGAGAATGTGAATTTTGAAATTCATTAAGAGCTCTCCCTGATTGGAATCTGCTTTTGGAATATGCTGCAAACTGCATCTTTAGACTTGTAGGATTTATTAGCCATTTATGAATAGAAAACGGCTTGTAAACGTTATATTTGGTAAGAAGTTTGAGCTGCACAGTAATGAAAATTTTTTGTCGTTGTCTTCAACTTTGTTTTCGAATAAATATAGCTATATTTGTTTGCCATTAACAGCTGCAGATTTCTTTTGTCTTGCTTTTTTGTATTGCTTTTTTGTATTGCTTAGTCGTAGCTTTCCAGTAATATTTATAAGTTGGGAGCAAGAAAGGTACCTTGTTAACAAAGTGATGTCATGATCAATATGTTGTCAAAGTTTTGAGAAAAATAAGTTGAATTTGAATAGGCTTGATTCCTTTTCCCTTTGCTTTCATTCCACTAAATAATAATCCTACAATCTATTNATCATGATCAATATGTTGTCAAAGTTTTGAGAAAAATAGGTTGAATTTGAATAGGCTTGATTCCTTTTCCCTTTGCTTTCATTCCACTAAATAATAATCCTACAATCTATTNAGAGTATTAGAAATTTAGGTGTTTGGTTGGATGAATTCCAAATGCAGTGTAAAGTTATAATGTATTTAGAATTCATTTTTTTCCTTCATTTTCAACATCTGTAGAATTTGTTGGATCTGTGTGAATTCTAAATACACCATTTTGCATAAAGTTTTGCTAGCCTCCATTGATGCCGGCCAACTCCCGTCCTCTAGCCTGCCACCGGTTGCCATTGCCACCTTGCCGCTGCGGCCTGTCCCCATTGGCTATATATTTTATATAGATTTTATTTTCTTCAAACGAAACAAGAAAATATGAAATCTTTATTTATTTTACATTGTACCAAACAACTTCAAGGTATTATAAGTACAATACATTATTTTTACACTGAATTTCTGTTTCAGCAAACCAAAGGGGCCCAAAGTCTTGTAACCTTGGCCATGCAATATATTTGAAGTCATCCATTTCTATGTAAAATTTCTTTCACCATAAATATTTTCTGATGGAAATCTTATGATACAGGATACTGCCATGGCTTTGGCGTTTGTGCTAGGTTATGCAGGCATAATTTTTGAAGAATCTTTAGCATTCAACAAAAGTGGAGTAGGATTATTGATGGCTGTGTGCTTGTGGGTTATCAGAAGTATTGGGGTACATTTCATACACTCTTCTTTTGAATTTTATTGTTATAGTTCATATAACTAAATACTTTTATTTATATGAATCATATCTTATTTCTTCAAATTTTCATTCTTGCAAGGCAAGTTCTCTTTCATAGACAAAAATTATAATTATGATATTACAATTTTTCATTGATTATTTAATTAAATTTTATGATTGGTGAATATTTGCTTCAACTTTTAAGCTTTTAACTTAATCTTACATAAAGCTCGAAATAAAATTACACTTTTAATATTTCTTACAAACATCAGATTTCAGTGAATGAAAATTTCTATCCATGATTACGCTTCCACTAATTTTTCTTCACGAGATTTGCTCCTTTCTCTTTCCTCACATAAAATTCTAACCAAAATTTCATAGAAAATTTAACAAATATACCTTGGGTTTCTAATTGAGTTTATAAAAGGAACCCAAAATAATTTATTTTAGGCTTTCAGTTGATTCAAAATGAGGTAAAGAAGAAAATAAATTGTTCACGCTTCAAATCCTTCATTCTGGAGACACTTCCTGCTTCTTTTACATGTGGCTTCTCTAAATCTCTCAATCTCTTTCACTTTGCCCTCTCTCACTCTTCCTCTTTGGGTTCTTTCCCACTCTCTTTTTTTCTTGTCTCTCGCTGTCCCCTTCTTGCTCTCTGCAGTTTTTAACTCCTTCCCCCTTCCGTCTCTCTTACCCCTCGGACTAACCTTGATTCAAATTTGACAAAATATGTATCAGAATGGTTTGCATTAAAATCTAATATTATGGAGAGATTCACTTTATGTTACATAAGCTAAACTATTCAGAGTTATTATGCCATTTGTTTAACAACAGCTGAGTCAGGATTTCAGCTCTTTTAGAATGATTGATTTAAACCAACCTGCTGTTCTTGTTGTTAGTTTGATATAATTTCATGGGACATTTATACACATACCACCCAATTCTTATTTATTTACATATTTAACGCCTAAACTTTACTTTTTTACCTTTCTACCACCCAAATATTAATACTACTATTTTAACTTTTAAATAGTGAAATACATCTTTGTTTTTTTATTTATTTATTTATTTATGCGAAGGTAAGTTGGCTTATATGTAAACATTGACGTTTAGGTGTTAGATATGTAAATACATCGAAATAAAGTGGCATGTATGCAAATCTTCATAAGTTTTTTGCAGTTTCTTTATGACATCCATTGCGATGCAGGCTCCTTCAACAGATATTGCTATTACTGAATTGACAAGAGCAACTGCTGAAGTGAGTGAAATTGTATTTTTCTTGCTTGGTGCAATGACTATAGTGGAAATTATTGATGCACATCAAGGTTTTAAGTTGGTTACTGACAACATTACAACACGAAATCCTCGAGTCTTGCTTTGGGTGGTGGGTACTTACTCTATTAATACTATGCTTTTCTTAGCATTATTTACTTTTTAGAATTTTCATAAATGATGACTATATATATATATATATATATATATATATANCATTGAAGTTTAGGTGTTAGATATGTAAATACATTGAAATAAAGTGGCATGTATGCAAATCTTCCTAAGTTTTTTGCAGTTTCTTTATGATATCCATTGCGATGCAGGCTCCTTCAACAGATATTGCTATTACTGAATTGACAAGAGCAACTGCTGAAGTGAGTGAAATTGTATTTTTCTTGCTTGGTGCAATGACTATAGTGGAAATTATTGATGCACATCAAGGTTTTAAGTTGGTTACTGACAACATTGCAACACGAAATCCTCGAATCTTGCTTTGGGTGGTGGGTACTTACTCTATTAATACTACGTTTTCTTAGCATTATTTACTTTTTAGAATTTTCATAAATGATGAATATATATATATATATATATATATATATATATATATATATATATATATATATATATATATATATTNTTCTTTATTGGACTTAGATTTTGGGTTTTAAACTTTTCAAGATAATTATTTTATTGACTAACCAAAGTTTTAGGTTCCCACAATTTCTTAAAATTTTAATTTTGGTTATGATAGTATTAACATGGAAATGATGAGAATGTGAATTTTGAAATTCATTAAGAGCTCTCCCTGATTGGAATCTGCTTTTGGAATATGCTGCAAACTGCATTTTTACACTTGTAGGATTTATTAGCCGTTTATGAATAGAAAACGGCTTGTAAACGTTATATTTGGTAATAAGTTTGTGCTGCACAGTAATGAAAATTTTTTGTCGTTGTCTTCAACTTTGTTTTCGAATAAATATAGCTATATTTGTTTGCCATTAACAGCTGCAGACTTCTTTTGTCTTGCTTTTTTGTATTGCTTAGTCATAGCTTTCCAGTAATATTTATAAGTTGGGAGCATGAAAGGTACCTTGTTAACGAAGTGATATCATGATTAATATGTTGTCAAAGTTTTGAGAAAAATAGGTTGAATTCTGAATAGGCTCGATTCCTTTTCACTTTGCTTTCATTCCACTAAAAATAATCTTGCAATCTATTTTAGGTACAAAATAAAGTGCATCATCTATTTTAGGTAACTTAATAATTGATATTCCTAATCTAAACATTCAACTAAAAGGAAATAAAATCATAATAAAAACATTAGAAATAATTTAAATACGGAAGCTCCTAATTTTAGAAAACTCTTAATTTAGTTGTCTGATTTCCGTCTTTCCTGATTGACATTTCCCCACAAATTGATGCTGACTGATCAAGAAACATCAATTTGCCAACATGAAACTGATAACATTGTCAGGACCAAAAATCCTCAAGCAGTGACTGTCGAAGCCGAAAGTGCTGAAGCCTGAGAGTGTCGAAGCCTGAGAGGGTCAAATCTGAAAGTTTTGAAGCCCGAGAGTGTCGAAGTCAAAAAATGTCGAAGCCGAGAGTGCCGAAGTCGAGATTGTCGAAGCCGTCAGTCTAGAAAGGAGTTTTGAATCCTTCAATCCTTGAGTGCGACAAAGAAGTTGAAGTCGAAATGGACAAAGCAGTTGAAGATGCAACAGAAGTAGCGATGGCTAGCAAAGGAGATCTAACAAAATAATGAGACGACGAGTAGACGAGCGAGAATCAAGACAAAGAAATATTTCCTCCCTTCCCGTTCTACAAGAAGGCCGGCGGGAAGGGAGTCTTGACGGTACTCCAACAATTATCAGTTGTTAGGGCAAAAATTTGTCTCTGATACCATGTCAAAGTTTTGAGAAAAATAAGTTGAATTCTGAATAGGCACGATTCCTTTTCCCTTTGCTTTCATTCCATTAAATAATAATCTTACAATATATTTTAGGTATAAAATAAAGTGCATAATCTATTTTAGGTAATTTAATAATATATATTTTTAATCTAAACATTCAGCTAAAAGGGAAATAAATCATTATAAAGACATTGAAAATAATTTAAATAAGGAAGCTCCTAATTATGAAAAACTCCTAATTTAGCTGTCTGATTTCCGTCTTTCCTGATTGACATATGTTACCCTAAACCGAACTAAGATTTTTCAGAGCCATATGTCAAGAGTTTGATTCAAAATTGGGCATTTATTATACCATTGTTTTTGTAAATAAATGGATTCTAATAGATGCATAGCTGTATTATTATTAATATTATAATGACTTGCTCAGTTATCTGTAACTAAACATTAGTCAATTTGCTGATAGTCTTCTTTTTTAACTATGTATTATTCTAAAATTATTCTTAATTAGTAAATGAAGTTCACCCTTTGTTACATGGATTTTCATATGCATCTATCATTTTTCTTAAGCCTGCAACTTCAATGCTTAGTACTTGTACGGTTTTTGGTTCTGCTAAACAGAATTTTGCGTTATGTTTTTAGAGAATTCTGAATTTGCATTTTTTATACATGTATTTGGTTTATTTTCCAGGTAGGTTTTGTTACTTTCTTCCTTAGTTCTGTTCTTGACAATCTAACCTCAACAATTGTTATGGTCTCTCTTTTGCGGAAATTAGTTCCTCCGTCGGAATATAGAAGGTATAGAATTCTCTTTTGCGTAATTTTTTTAATTTCTATCACTGAATTAGCTGAATTCACTTTAATTGGATTGATTGTACCATTCAGATCTCTATTGTAAATATATTTCTGATTACACTTTAAGTTACAGAAAATTTGATTCCTTGCAATGCTTATTTTTTTCTTTTTACATGTTCTAGGGTACTCTCTATCTGTTTTTCTTCATCAACTTTCAATGAAGAAGAAGAGATGCATTTTTTTTTGTTCTGGATAATCCCAAATTTAATTGGTGTACTATCAAAATGGTCCAGCCCTCATGTTCTCGTNTGTTCTGGATAATCCCAAATTTAATTGGTGTACTATCAAAATGGTCCAGCCCTCATGTTCTCGTCATCTATTTCTTATTTTCATTTGCAGGAAATTTGACATTTCTCAGACTGTTTAAATACATATAAAGAGAGAGACAGGGGGGAGAGAGATAGAGAGAGAGAGGGAGAGAGAGAGAGAGAGAGAGGTGGGCCTTGAAAAAATGTTTCCATAACTGACATGTTTGGGCGAGGCTGAATTTTCTTTATATGAGACAATTGAAAGAATGATAAATTATTACCCAATGGTTTTATATTTTCACAAGGATTTTATTTTATTTTTATTCAAAAGTTTTCTATGAATGCAAGCCTCTATTATCTAATTACCTCTTTGATAAGGGTGATAAATTTAGATTAGGGCTGACTTTTTTTTTCTCTCGTAGTTTGGTTGCAGAAAAAGCCCTCTTGGTGCAGGAGAATGGATGATCCATTTTGATTTGGAGGACTAATAATTTGTTCAATCATGATCCCATTGCTCAGTCGTTCTAGGCAGCTTATGAGCCTTAATCTATTTAATTTCTAGAGGTAGTCAGCCCAACCCGACTTAAATATCTTTGTTGCAATCAAGGGTTGCTTCGCTTAAAGGTACTTCATAAACTTAGGGTTGAAACTANATTCAAAAGTTTTTTATGAATGCAACTCTCTATTATCTAATTACCTCTTTGATAAGGGTGATAAATTTAGATTAGGGCTTACTTTTTTTTCTCTCGTAGTTTGGTTGCAGCAAAAGCCCTCTTGGTTCAGGAGAATGGATGATCCATTTTGATTTGGAGGACTAATAATTTATTCAATCATGATCCCATTGCTCAGTCGTTCTCGGCAGCTTATGAGCCTTAATCTATTTAATTTCTAGAGGTAGTCAGCCCAACTGACTTAAATATCTTTGTTGCAATCAAGGGTTGCTTCGCTTAAAGGTACTTCATAAACTTAGGGTTGAAACTANTGGTAGTCAGCCCAACTGACTTAAATATCTTTGTTGCAATCAATGGTTGCTTCGCTTAAAGGTACTTCATAAACTTAGGGTTGAAACTAATCAAATGGTCAAGTGCAAGCCAATTCCGACTAACAGAGGACTTTGTGTCCTATTAGATGTCTGAGATAAAATAAAATTTTTAGATGAATGACATTGGTAAATATATAGATTTTGGCCACATTCAAGTTTACCACCTATTTAGTGTGCGCGTCTCATTCCTATGAGCATAGAATTTTCAGCTATAATGTTTGATAGCATTGATAATTTGATATGATATTGATTGTTGTATGAGCTTAGGTTGGATTTGAATTTAGTATCCTCATGAAGCCAATTATGGAGGGCATAGTTTGTTGTGAACAAAAATAGATTTTCTTTTTTTTATGCATGTTTAATGTTTTGTAGATTTTTATGGATTTTATTTTTTAAGAACTTTTTTCTATATTTTTGGGTCATATTTTCTATCTTTTGAATTGTTATTTATGGTCGACATTTTTATGGATGCTTTTTTAATATTAAAAAAAAAGGAAAAATATGTCTTATTTTTTTTTTTAGAAAAATAAGCCTGAAAGTTCATTATAGATAAGAATATCATTGGTATACTTATATTCGTATTATATAGGAAGAACATTATCTTTCAATATAAAAAAACAAACGAGCGGCTCTTTTCTTTTTGTGTTTTGAAATGATAACAATTATTTTAATGTAAAATTAAGGCGTTGGCAGAGGCGGGTGGCGGCCGGGGGCAGGCTGTGGGGTGTGAATTTGAAAATCGGTCAAATCAGACAAATTTCAATACAAAGAGAATGAACAAATGAAATACATTGTTATTTTACATTGAATTTCAAATTATTCCAAAAAAAAAAAACAATTGAATTTGTAAATTTCCTTTACTAGGAATGTAATGCATAATGCTGGTGTCCAAATATCTCTAATTTGACACTTTTATTGACTCTTGAGCTAAAATGACCGACTGCAAACAATCAACGGACAATTTTGACATTTTTCTCTTTTAAAGGTCATATACTGAAGGACCGAGTAATCAATAGCTGTGCTCCGATTGGTATCCTTAACTGATTGTCATATTTTTGCTATATTTGTTTAGCTAATAGTTCCCTCTGGTTGTGCCATCACCAGTTCTCATATTTCTAAATGGCAATAAGAGCTCCTTTTCATTTATTTTTCTTGTGATTCCTTAGCTATTATATTTCTTTAGTAAAACTCGGACGTGCTTTGCCTTCTTCTGGCTTAGTTAACACTTACCACTACAGACCTAAAAAGATGATTATCTCTTGGGGCATTTACATACATACCACCCAATTCTTGTGTATTTACATATCTCACACCTAAACTTTAGTTTTTACCTTTCTACAACCCTAATCTTTCATATTACATAAAGAAATACCACTATTTTAACTTTTAAAAGGGGAAATACATATTTTCATGCAAGATAAGGTTGTATATATGTAAAAATTGATGTTCAGGTGTTAGATGTGTGAATACACAGGAATTAAGTGTTATGTATGTAAATCTTCCTAATTTCTTACCAAGGTTTTTTTTAACTTCAAAACAAGTCTCATTCATGGCTTTACTTGGTAGAATTTTAGGAGCTGTTGTTGTGATAGCAGCAAATGCTGGAGGTTCTTGGACACCGATTGGTGATGTCACAACAACCATGCTTTGGATTCATGGACAGATATCTTCTTTAGCAACAATAAAGGTACACTAATGGTTCTATTTTTTCTTTCTAAACTTAATCTCTAGCTTGCGCATTATTTGATTCTGAAGACTTCTAAAACTTTCATGATAGTCCTTGTTTGGAAAGTCAGTTTAGATAGGCACTCTGTTCTATTTGATATTCTTCATTTTTATTTAGTTATTTGTGGTATACTTTTCCTGTTCGTAGATTTGAACATGTATTTTTGGGTTGTTCTATTAATATTTTCTAGCAGTAAAGTACCAAAAATTCTATTAAAATGTCAAATTAGTCGCCGTATCATTTTAATTTTAGCTTCCTTTAAAAGAGTCTATGGACTTAGTTGATATTTTTATACTCTAGGACTAATATGACCCCTTGACAGAGACTGGACACCATTTTGACATTTTGTTTCATTTTTGTGATATCCCCATAGTCAGTATTGTTTATTTCCCAGTTAAAATACATTCAGTCATTGGTTAATCAAATAATTCGCTTCTTTGTTTCAGGGCCTGTTTATTCCGTCTGCTGTATCATTAGCTGTGCCATTAGCACTGTTGTCTCTCACAAGGTGAGTAATCAGTGACTGTTTTCGAAGTTGAGAGATTCGAAGGAACATCCATGCAAGCAAGCTTAATTATCTTTCTCTTGTTGGCTAGCGAAGTTAATGATGCAAGTGGGCAACATTCTACTGCACTGGGGTTGGAAAAAATGGCTCCAAGAGGACAGCTTATTTTTGCAGTAGGAGTGGGGGCTTTACTCTTCGTTCCTGTGTTCAAAGCTGTAACTGGGCTTCCACCTTTCATGGGTGTTCTTCTTGGTCTGGGAGTTCTATGGATCTTGACTGATGTCATTCACTATGGGGATGGTGAAAGGCAGAAGTTGAAGGTGCCACAGGCTTTATCACGCATCGATACACAAGGAATTCTGTTTTTCTTGGGAATACTCTTGTCCGTGAGCAGGTAGGTATCTTTTTGGAAGATTTACATACATACCACTCAATTCTTTTGTATTTACATATCTAAAAAATTCAATTTTTACATACAAACTACCTATCCTATGCATGAAAAGGTATTTTCACTTTTTAGAAGTTAAAATAATGATATTTTTGATGTGATATGAAAGATTTGTGTGGCATAAATGTAAAAAAGTAAAGTTTTGGTGTTAGATATTTAAATACATATCAGGTTGTATGTTTCTAAATGCCCCTATTTTAATTTTTTTTTTATCTTCAAATGTAAATTTCATAATGTTAAATTTCAACAGGTATTAATTGATATCTACAGTTAATTGATTCAAAAAAGTTATAATGGTTAAAAACTATATCAATCAACGAGTGCCAAAAAGATTAGAAAACATAGAAGAAGATTATAAAAACACTGAGAATTTTATACAAATTCGCTCAATTGAAGATTATGTCATGTTGATGCTGTTGTAGATTTAATTATGGTTTTATTGTCTGTAATTACAACCGTAATTCTTCTGATCTCATAAAGATGGCACTCTGCTATTTATAGGAAAAATAAATAGGGGCATTTAACTAAGTTCAAGTTAGTACTAGGGCTACATAATCTAAAATCACAGCTTTTCTATAAGGGGAAAATTGTCAAAATAGTCCCTTGACTCATTAGAGAGGGGTCATTTTAGTCCCATAGTACATCAAAATGTTAATTTAGGCTTATGGACTAATATAATTTCATCGGAGAACCATTCCAGCCCCTATTGTAAGAGCTTGGGGACTGATTTATGACTTATATAAATGTAGACTAAAATGGCCATCGATAGGACCACAAAACCACTTAGAAGAACCCTTTAACAGTGCAGGAAAAAAAGCTACAGAAACTAGAAATACTGAAAAAATATTTGAAGATTACATAAATAGCACTCAATTCTTATGCATTTACATATCTGACACCAAAAGTTCAAATTTTACATTCATACCACCCTATTTGTGCGTGAAATGTTGTATTTTACTTTTCAAAAGTTAAAATTGTGGTATTTTTTATGTGATATGAAAGACTTGTGTGGTATATATGTGTGTGTGTGTGTGTGTGAGAGAGAGAGAGAGAGAGAGAGAGATACGTAAATACAAAGAAATTTGGTGATATATGCCCTTGAATATTTCGCTCTAAAGATGTGTTTATTGATTCTTGATATTCTTCTATAGCTTGGAGGCTGCTGGAATACTGAGGGAGCTGGCTAATTACCTTGATGTGCATATACCAAGTGCGCAATTGATTGCTATTGCAATAGGAGTGGTTTCAGCTGTTATCGACAACGTTCCTATCGTCGCCGCAACAATGGGAATGTACGACCTTACTTCTTTCCCTCGAGATGCTGATTTTTGGCAGCTTGTTGCCTTTTGTGCGGGTACCGGAGGTTCAATGCTTATTATTGGATCTGCGGCCGGAGTTGCATTTATGGGAATGGAGAACGTGGATTTCTTTTGGTATCTTCGCAAGGTATGCATTTGCAAGTTATGAAATAGCACTTTAGACTATGAGAAAAATTTCAAAATAGTATCCGGACTCGTGTCATTTTAGTCCTAGAGTCTAAATATTATCAATTTAGTTCTCGTATTCTTTTAGTATGGACTGAAGTAGTCATGGGGCCTATTTCAGCCACAATTTAGAGAGTATCAGGACTGATTTGATAGTAGATTCTAGGACTAAAAGATTTCATGTAAACAGTCAGGAGACTATTATTGACACTTTTCTCATTTGTATATTAACATATGACAAGAAGATCTCGAATTTATTGCGAAACTAATTGATTCGGGATATTCTTATGATCGATTAGAATTTGTTAGCCGGACGACTTTGAAGTTGGTGGATTTGGTTTTCGAGATGGGTGCAATATTCATGTGATGCATTTAGAATGTGTTTTGCTCTATCTCAAAGCAAACTTAAAGGACTTCGATAATGATCCTCTCTAAATTTGGTTTCGGATATCCTGATCAAACATTTTTCAATTGGGGCATGTTTGTAGATACCACTCAATTCCTATGTATTTGCATATCTTATGTCTGCTTTTTAGGTTTATGCAACCCAAATCTTTCTTATCACATAAAAAATATCACTATTTTAACTTTTAAAAACTGAATTACACATTTTCACGCATAGCTAAAGTGGCATATAATATAAAAATTGAAGTTTTGGCGTTAGATATGTAAATGCATAGGAATTAGGTGATATGTATGCAGATCTTCCTTTTTCAATTTTATTGGCTAAGCCGGATATATTAGGAAAGTCTTTTAATGTTGCAAGAAATTTACTTTTTTTTTTTCTGATATTAAAATTTTCTTAATTTTTCTTGTGCTGCTTCTGCTGCATTTTAATCTTGAATAATTTATTGGAAAATTAACATACATACGCCTTAGTTATATATTTACAGATCTAACATCTAAATTTTCAATTTTTACATATATATATATATATCACCTTATCTATGCATGAAAAAGTGTTATTTCAAATAGTGGTATGTTTGATGTGAGACGAAAGATTTAGGTGGTAAACATGTAAAAAAAAAAAGCAAATTTTTGTTGCTAGACATTTAAATACATAGGGATTGAATGGGGAATGTATGTAAATCTTTCAATTTTCTATTTGATCTCACTGAACATGTGCTTCAAATGCTTCTTCTTCAATAGCTTAGCTAACTAAATATAATGTTGTATCAGGTAAGCGGCTTTGCTTTTGCTGGTTTTACTGCTGGAATTGCAGCATATTTGGTCGGCCAAAGTCTGCATTTCTCTCTTCCAGATTCCTTGCCTGCGTTCCCTTTTGTCTCAGGATCATAAATATAGGCTTCAATGCAAGAGGTAAATTATAACCCTTTCCACTACCTTATCTTATTAGTTAGAATTAATTAAGGGGTGAGGATTACAATCATGTTTATTATTATCATGCTGCAATTTTTTTTTAATTGCATAAATCTTGGGGGGTTGGTGCATACTTACCAGTTAGGGCCATAAAAAAGGCTCGTTGTTCACGAATAGCTCGTATTCAGCTCTTTAAGTAGTGTGTGTTCGGATCGTTTGTTAAGCGAGCAAACACAAACATATTTTTTAAACTTGAATTGTAAATGAGCCGAACACGAACAGTTNGTTACCTTATTAGTTAGAATTAATTAAGAGGTGAGGATTACAATCATGTTTATTATTATCATGCTGCAATTTTTTTTTAATTACATAAATTTTGGGGGGTTGTTGTGTACTTACCAGTTAGGGCCATAAAAAAAGCTCGTTGTTCACGAACAACTCGTATTCAACTCTTGAAGTAGTGTCGTTTGTTAAGCGAGCAAACACAAACATATTTTTTAAACTTGAATTGTAAATGAGCCGAACACGAACAGTTCTTTGTTAGGTCGCGTTCGGCTTGATTTAGCTCAAAGTAAGGAAATTATATATATTATTTATATAATAATATAATATATTTATTTATATCTAAGTTTAAATCAGCATAGCTCGTGCGGACATGTTTTGTGTTTTTTATTGCATAAGAATGACGTGGGTTTGAATTCAACAATCTACATATATTTGTATTGTTAATTTAAACCAGTCAAATTTAAATCGAATACAAGCGGAACACGAACAAAATATGTAAATCAGCCGAACACGAACACGAACACGTTGTTCATGAGCGATCTTGAACACGAGCCAATTTTGAACGAATTGAATACAACCCAAGNATGTGGACATGTTGTTTTGTGTTTTTTATTGCATAGAAATGGTGTGTGTTTGAATTCAACACTCTACATCTATTTGTATTGTTAATTTAAACCAGCCAAATTTAAATCGAATTCAAGCGGAACACGAACAAAATATGTAAATCAGCGGAACACGAACACGTTGTTCATGAGCGATCTTGAACACGGGCCAATTTTGAACTAATTGAATACAACCCAAGCCTAAGCTCTCTCAAGCTCGGCCCATTTGCAGCCCAATACCAATATACCTCCCAATTCATATATCTTCACATATCTAATACTTAAAATTTATTTTTTTTTATTTNGCTCGGCTCATTTGCAACCCAATACCAATATACCTCCCAATTCATATATCTTCACATATCTAATACTTAAAATTTATTTTTTTATTTTCNACTCGGCTCATTTGCAACCCAATACCAATATACCTCCCAAATCATATATTTTCACATATCTAGTACTTAAAATTTATTTATTTTATTTTCATTCATGCCACCAAAATCATTTATATCACATCAAAAATACTATTGTTTTGTCTTAAAAAATAAAATATACCAACTCATGAGTAGGTAAGATGATATATATATATAGATATATATATATAAATAAGCATTAGCTCCACAGTTGCAGGTCTTTATAGATTTATAGAAACATAAAATACTAACNGATATATATATAAATAAGCATTAGCTCCACAGTTGCAGGTCTTTATAGATTTATAGAAACATAAAATACTAACTATTACTATTTAATCATATTTAAATTATGTAAAATTGGAGTCGCATCAATTTGTTATTTTAAATTTAGCGAGGATCTTTTTATAATATAGTTTCATATGGATCTTTTGCTTGGGGTAGAAGCAATATCCTCATTAAGATTTGATTAGAATAAATTTTAAAATTCAGTAAAATTATTTTGGAATAAATTTAATATAAAAATTGATTAATTTTCTCATTTTTATAATAAATTTAAGAAATTTGGAACTCATATTAATTAAATTTTAATTATAATTTTTTAACTAAAGTTTTTTCTGATTTGACTTGAGTTTTGAAAAAGTGAATTTTTAAGAATAAATTAAATTTATTAATATGTGGTATAAATTTAAAAGTACAAATTTTAAAACTGGATTTATGAGGGAATCTAAATAGGAATATTTAGGGTTCTTTGCATTAGATCTTGATTTGATTTGGCCGACAATTTAGCTGTCTGAAGACTGTTTATGATAATTAATTGCGTCTGCAGTAGCAAGATCTGTGGAGTTATTATTGAAAGTTAAGTCATTTAATGCTGCTGTGTGCATTATATATATATAGATTAAAGTATATAATGAAAAAATATAGTCAAATAGGAAGATGATATAGTTTGAAGGGGCATTTACATATAACCAACCAGCTCTTATGTATGAGAAAATATCGCATTAGGAGGACTCAACGTGTAGAGTTACTTGCGGAGTCCAATGAAATCTTGTCACGTGACGAGTGAGAAAAAAAAAATATATAAAATCTACCTGGTAACACAAGGGAATATTTCTCCCGTGTTGTTCAGGTGTTATTGATGTGTTATTATGTTATTATAACATCAGAAATATTTTCAGATCACAATAACACCTGAATAACAAAAATAACACGAAGTGAATATTCCCGTGTTATTGGGCTGATTTTTTTTTTTCTATCAAGTCCACGTGGCGTGATTTTATTACACTTCGCACGTAACTCACGTAACTCTACATGCGCAGCAATATTTTTTGCTTATGTATTTACATATCTACAATCTAATTTTAATTTTTTACATTTAAATCATATTAAAATTATCGCCACTACAATTTTTAGAAAGTGCATATATATTTTTTTCATTTATAGGTAACGTGGTAATGGACACATCAGAAGTTGTGCTTATATATATATATATATAAAGCAACTTTGGTTTATCTGTTATGATACCAAATTGAGAAGAAATATGAATAGAAAATAATATTTATTTTAATTTTTGAAAATATGCCTAAAAAAATTTATTATTTTCTGAAGTACTCCTACTATATCTATATAGGAAAAATGTATTCCTTATTTTATTTTGTTGTTGCCATTAAGTTTTTTTCCTGATTTAGGGGAAATGTGCTAGTCAAGTTGGACATTTATTCATTTGTTGATGATTTCAATATTCATGTATACTAATTTGTTTAGTTTTTTTATTGTACATCATAAATTATGTTATGTTGATGATGTTTTTTTTTTTATAAAAAACATGTGTGCATTATATTTGCATCTTGTTTGGATCATTATTGAATATGATTCAAACATCTTAGAACAAATGCTCAATTCTTATTTATTTAAACCATGTGTTTAACCATTATTTGAATAGTATATAATCATAATTCAAATAGGATGCAAAAATAGTTTTAATTATGTACAAATGAATGATGGTTGAGCATATACTCAATCATGTTTGAAGATGGATCTGATAATGTTTGAAAATGATTTGATCCTTCTTCGCACTATATATAAATATTGTTTGAATCACCTTTTAACAACGATGAATTATGTATTATCAAAATTATGATTTTAGCTATAAGTTTGTGTAAATGAGAATCATGCAAGATTGGTCTGTTCATCATGTTTTTTTTGCTATAGGTGTTAATATGGACATACCTTGTACCACATATAAAAGTAATTGATAATGTATGAATGCTACATGTAGCAGGAGGTTAGTTTGTGAATATAAAAGCTTGAGATGATAGTAATTTGATGAATATTTTAATTTTAAAGAGTTCATTGCAAATTATAACTATATTTTGTTATCAACCTAAAACCATTAAATGAGTAAGATCATCTGATTTCTCATATTTTGGCTCAAAACAACTATTCAAATAATGAAGAACACATGGATGGTTCTTATCCTAAAAAGGTTAATCCCTCGATATACCTCTAATTTAAACATTGTATATGTAATGATGTTATCCTCCAGTTTATTCTTAACTTGGTTGCTAGTTGGACAATTTTTTAAGAGTAAAGAGGAGTTAAAATGAATATTATATAGCCATGTAATGTAAAGAATGGTTAATTTTATGTGAAGAAATCATATAAAGAATTATAATACATTAACTATACTATCAAAACATTCATGGAACTTGTGAACTATAAAATGGGCAGACTTTAAGGATGTCTGAGATCAATAACCCTTGTTTGAATAGACTTGAGCTTTGAATGTTGAATTGAAAGATTGTGAGCAAGCTCAATGATAGCTTATTGGATATATAATTTAGGAGAAGCTCATTGGATTCAATCCTAACTTAAAATCGAAGATGATCACATTGCATGTGAAGACGGATTATGCCATTGATTTGTCATATAAGAAGGCTTGATGGTATCATATGCTCAGGGCTGGAACTACACTTTGTCCGGGGTTGAAGAAGCATTTGGGAAGGTCTTCCATAAGAATCAAAGCTTAATTATCTACTTCATAAGCAAATTTGTAATGCATATCATTGCCAATAATCTTAATGATAGGGTTAATTTTTTGGAAAGTACATGTACATATAAGAATTTTGATATTATATATCTCCAATATGAAATTGCATTTGCTATAGCTCGAAATCCAAATGTTTGTTGTTATTTCTTGTGTTTAAAATTCCATACAAGAGAAGCATGGTTAGCTGAATAAATGTAGTTGTCTTGTGAGCATGCTGATAAAGCTTCTGAGTGGCCATCCAAATAAAAAAGACAAAAAAATAGAAGATAGAAGGCCTTCAAATAAAGAGAATGATGGGGAAGAGCTTGACTTCTTTTCTTGAGGTAGGGTTTACCCTCCCATGTAAGTAAAAATTTAAATTTGAGGCTCACCCTACCCTAAACATAATAATAAATAAATAACAAGATTGGGGTTCAATGTGAATTTTTAACAATGCCTCTTGAGCTCACAATCCATTATAACATGGTGGACTTAGGCCCCTATGTTGGTTCATCTATGAAGCATCACTTGAGGAAGCAATTAATACTCATATCAGGGTTTAGATCAATGAANGAATAACAAGATTGGGGTTCAATGTGAATTTTTAAGAATGCCTCTTGAGCTCACAATCCATTATAACATGGTGGACTTAGGCCTCTATGTTGGTTCATCTATGAAGCATCACTTGAGGAAGCAATTAATACTCATATCAGGGTTTAGATCAATGAAAAAGACAAGAAAAAAAATTAGTTACAAAAGTAAAAAATATAATAAGATTACTTTTAAAAGTTTTTTAGACAAAATGATTTATTTTAAAAATAAAAAACAAAAAATGAGTGAGAGATATATAATATCATATAATTTTAATTATTATTTTTTAGAAATAAAAACGAAGTGTGATGCAATATAAGCCACAAATCCATGAAGACCTACCAAAACAAAGAATTTAATCCATGAAGACCTACCTCCTAAATACCATTATCATCAACATTAAAATACAAAANAATGCAATATAAGCCACAAAGTTTGTGATAATGTGACCAACCAACCCACCAAAACAAAGAATTTAATCCATGAAGACCTACCTCCTAAATACCATTATCATCAACATTAAAATACAAAAAAAATTATTAAGAAAACAACACAAACACATACACAAAAACCAATTAAAAATAAATAAAAGAAAAAGCCAAACCATTAATCAGCATTGGTTCTAACTCACAATGAGTACAATACTAACAACAACCTATATATTACACATCATCCCTGATCTCCCCTATCAACTCGAACTCCCTGCAGCCACCACCAACCTCTCCAGAACCTGAACCACTTCTCTCATGGAAGGCCTTCTCTGCGCCGCCATGGCCGCGCATCCAAACCCCACCTTAAAACAACTCAACAAAACCTCCTCCTTTCCCTCCACCTCCCCTCTCAGCGCCGGATCAACCATTCTCAACACCTTCTTCTTCTCCTCAGCAGCAGCATTCCACTGCATTATCTCCACCTCCAGAAAAACTCTCCCTGATATCAGCTCCAGGAGCACCATTCCGAACGAATACACGTCCCATTTAGCGTTGGGTTTCAGGTTCTTCAGAGACTCCGGTGCTTGGTATGGTGGGGGGGCGGAGGTGGAGGAGATGGGGCTGGCTCCGGCGGTCGTCGAAGAAGAGAGGTCCGGGAGGCTGCCTTGCGAAAGAGTGGATCTTTTGCTGCCGAAGTGTCGGGCGGAAGTGCCGGGTTTGGTGTCGTTGTCGGCGGCAAGGAGGCGGTCAACGCCGAGGTCTCCGATCATGGGTTCGAGGTCTGAGGAGAGGAGGATGTTGCTGGGCTTCAGGTTGCCATGGAGGAACTTCTTGTCGTGGAGGTAAGCTAACCCTCTGGCCACTCCTCTGGCGATTCGGAGGCGGGACTCCCAGGAGAGGTGGAATGGAGAAGAGCCGAGTTTTTCTGCAAGGTACGCAAGGTATTTGATTAAATTTGCCAAAGGAGTTTATTTCACTTTTTTTTTTCTTTATTTTTTAAAAGAAAAAATGTTTGGGAAATTTAGATACATACGACACAATTTTTATTCATTTACATATAAAACACCAGTAGTAGTTTGCTATTTACACTTATAACACTGGGGTTTATATCATAAATTCATGCATGAAAATGTGTATTTCACTTAAAAGAAAATATAATGATGGCCGTAATTTTTATGTAATATTCTAAAGATTGGACAGATAAATATATGAAAATTTAAGTGTTAGGTACTTAAATGCAAAAGAATTGTGGTATGTATGCAAAATGCCTCAAAATGTTTTTAGGGTGTTTGATTAAATACTGTGAATGAGAAATTTAATTAATAATAAGATGGAATTGAATAAATTAGTAGAATTTAAAGTCTTAAAAATAATTTGATAGACTTTTATATTTTACTTAAATTCTTCCTAAAAAAAGCAAAAAAATATTACGTGCAAATTATATAAGTGCCAATCACATGTGTGCATTCCCCACAATAACTTTTGCTCCTAAAATAGAATGCCAAAGAACTCATAAATTTCACTTGTTTTAATTATATATATATATTCCTAACATCTCAAATTTGCTAATTACATTTATAACATTTTAATATCATAAACATTGCGCAAAAAAAAATGATTAATAGTGATATCATTAATGTAAAATTAAAGATGTGAGCTTTATTCATGTAAATAAGAAAGTTTATGTAAAAATAGAGAAAAATTAAGTGAAATGTCGCAATGTATATGCATAAAAGTTCTGAAAATCAGATGCAGTTAATCTTTCATAAGATTTAAATGACTTTCTAATAAGTANTTTTTTTTTAAATTTTATGTAATTTTTAAAATGCATTAATTAAATGTATTTTAACATTATATTATTAAAAAAAGTTGATTGGATAAATTTGTAAAATAAAAATTCTCGCATAAGAGACCACCGGGGCTCATGCTACGATTGTCACGGTTTGTCTTATTGTAGATGCTTCCTCACACAACATTATTAAATTACAATTTGACTTGATTGCCATGATCTTTCCCACTTTTAGCTCTCATTATGTAAATTATTTGTAGGGTTGATTCCTGCCTATTTACATTTCTAAACCTAAACTTTGCCTGTCACATGTCTTTTTCTTTCCCGGACGAGCCCAAACAGTAATATACAGTAAGAATTAAGACGAAAGGTTCAAACCAGTGACTTTACCGTGAGAAATAACACCCTCAACCATTATATTGCAGATAAGCGCGCAATATTTTATGTTTAAAAAATAAAATAAATTTGTTCATTCATAATTAAAGTGACATTTATGTAAAAATTAATTTTGAGGCGGTTGATGTGTACATGTGACTTGAAATATAATTATCTTAACCTTATTTTTAATCATTTGTGGCACATATATATATATATATATCTATATATATATATAGATATATATGTATAATTTTTGCCCATCTTTTTAAACTATATAAAAGTGTTGCGAGATTTGTGAAGTCAAAAAAGACAACGATTAACAGATCAGCCACGAGGGGAAGAGAATTGGGTTAAAAAAATAGAATATTGTAAAATTTATAGTAAACATAATATTCACTTAACTGGGGTTAAAATGTGTGGTAATAGAAAGGTTTTCCCTATACTCTTAAGTGCTTCCTATATAGCTTTTATGGATCAATACATGAAAAAAAAAATGCAATTAATAGCCAAAATTAAAAAGTAAAATACATATTTTCATACATAGGTAAGCTGGTAAATATGCAAAAATTGGAAAAATCAGGTGTTAGATATGTAAATACATATGGATTAGGTGGTATGTATGTAAATCCTCCTACTTCTAGTCAAAGTCGTTAGGGCACAGAACTATTAAGTTATTATGAGTAGATTACAAGCACTGAATGCAATAGGAGGAATCCACCTGTGGCTGGAGTAGATGAGTGAGTAGAGGAAACATGTGCTTGTTCTCCCCTCAAGTCTCCATTATTTCCTTCTAGATAATGCTCACCTAAAGCCACTATAAGGGCTCCGCGTCAGCACTCAGCTATCTCCAGCCAGCCACGTCAGCAGTCCAGTATTACCTAAATTTTGTTTGCATTGGAACAGCTCTAGAAGTAGACCTCTACCCGCCCTTCATTATATACATTCAATCCAATCGGCTTTTTCGATTTATAAATTAACTAAATTAATGTGTTTGTGTGTGCGTCTGTATACTCTGAAATTTTCAGTTATTGAACCAAGCCTATGAGTCAAAATGACTGAATCGAGCCCACCTGTTAAATTGGACGAATTGAGTCTATCTATTGAAATGGTTGAATCGATCTCACATTTCCATCTGATTGCAATCATTACCCTCAGAAGAACGATCAAGTCTAACTTTGCGAGGGCAGCTATCGAAGATGATCAACATAACTAGTAAAGGCATAAAGACGTCGCTCGACACTTGGAACTTTGATTTTTTTGCTCATACATCATAAATGGGCATCGTACTGGCCACACCTGAACCCCACATTGCTGTTTTTTCAACAAGACACGACGGAAGACGTCGTACAGTATGACATGTGTTATTTTAATTATTTTATTGTCTTTCTCTATTGTGTATAAAAGGGGAAAAAATGTGAGAATGGGATTTCTCTTTCTCTCACTTTCACGCTCTCTCTATAATGCAATATTTTCACCGAATTATATCGGCTCACTAACAATATTGGACCCTAAGTCTCAAAAGTATTCAATATATATAATGCAATATTTTTACCGAATTATATGCGCTCACTAACAATATTGGACCCTAAGTCTCAAAAGTATTCAATATATATAATGCAATATTTTTACCGAATTANGATATGGGTTGAATGTGATCGAACTGACCATGATTAGTACAGAATGTGAACTAGTTTTGTTTGGTTCTCACAAGGACTTATATATTTACATAACTATTCCCAAAGCGCTTCAAAAAATTAAAAATAATGATATTTTATATGTGATAAATAAAGAAATATTTATATATTAGACTAGCAAATTCTAAATAAATTATATTGACTGGCGACCCTGTGTGGGTCCCTTAGCCACCTCCATATTATGAGGGATTTTGACTTATATGGCATCCATTGCTCTCTTTCGCTATCACTAGCTCTCTCCATCTCTATTTCATTATCCTTCCACTCCTTTCTTATTTTTTCTTCTTTTCTTAATTTCTAATTTCTCTTTCTCCACAATACAAATTTTAAATTATTTCAATTAGTTTAATTTTATTTTAGTTTAAATTTCGATGAAACGGAATTTCCTTAAGTTTGCATGTGACGTGTTATAATGTATGAATATATTTTGTGTAAATTATTTACATAAATTTAGATTAGTTATATACTATTTTTATATTAAATTAACTTTTATATCAATATGCATATCTTAGAAAGCAGTACATTTCTAAAAAAATTTCTTAATTAATTGATTGAGATGATTTATTATGATCACAAAATGAAATAACTTGTCATATCACCCGATTACTACAAATAGTTACATATCTAACACATTTATACCACTTAAATCTTTTATATCACATGAAAATACCACTATTTTAATTTTTGTAAAATACATTATAAGGTGGGGGTATGTATGTAAAAATTGAAGTTTAGGTGTTAGATATGTGAATACATTTGAATTGAGTGATATGTAAGTTAATCTTACCGAACAAATTGATAAATTAAAATTTTATTAAAAAAATTATTATAATTTAATTTTATGTGGAATAAACAAAAANTCTGATATCAAAATTTTCTTAATTTTTCTTTTGCTGCTCCTGCTGCATTTTTATCTGAATAATTTATTGGAAAATTTACATACATACGCCTTAGTTATATATTTACAGATCTAACATCTAAACTTTCAATTTTTACATATATACCATCTTATCTATGCATGAAAAAATGTTATTTTAAATAGTGGTATGTTTGATGTGAGACGAAAGATTTAGGTGCTAAACATGTAAAAAAAAAAGCAAATTTTAGTTGCTAGACATTTAAATACATAGGGATTGAGTGGGGAATGTATGTAAATCTTTCAATTTTCTATTTGATCTCACTGAACATGTGCTTCAAATGCATCTTCTTCGTTAGCTTAGCTGACTAAATATAATAATATTGTATCAGGTAAGCGGCTTTGCTTTTGCTGGTTTTACTGCTGGAATTGCNACCAGCTCTTATGTATGAGAAAATATTCCATTAGGAGGACTCAACGTGTAGAGTTACTTGCGGAGTCTAATGAAATCTTGTCACGTGACGAGTGAGAAAAAAAAATATATAAAATCTACCTGGTAACACAAGAGAATATTTCTCCCGTGTTGTTCAGGTGTTATTGATGTGTTATTATGTTATTATAACATCAGAAATATTTTCAGATCACAATAACACCTGAATAACAAAAATAACACGAAGCGAATATTCCCGTGTTATTGGGCTGATTTTTTTTTTTCTGTCAACTCCACGTGGCGTGATTTTATTACACTTCGCACGTAACTCACGTAACTCTACATGCGCAGCAATATTTTTTGCTTATGTATTTACATATCTACAATCTAATTTTAATTTTTTACATTTAAATCATATTAAAATTATCGCCACTACAATTTTTAGAAAGTGCAATATATTTTTTTCATTTATAGGTAACGTGGTAATGGTCACATCAGAAGTTGTGCTTAAAATTCTCTATCAGATTAGCAGTCCACTCTTTGGTTGACCAATTGTTAAACCGTCTCCATTTGATCTCTCACTTGATGAATGAATGATATATATATATATATATGGATGTATGTATAGGTGAGGATATTTTAAAGCAACTTTGGTTTATCTCTTATGATACCAAATTGAGAAGAAATATGAATAGAAAATAATATTTATTTTAATTTTTGAAAATATGCCTAAANTATATATAAATAAGCATTAGTTCCACAGTTGCAGGTCTTTATAGATTTATAGAAACATCAAATACTAACTATTACTATTTAATCATATTTAAATTATGTAAAATTGGACTCGTAAATTTGTTATTTTAAATTTAGCGAGGATCTTTTTATAATATAGTTCATATGGATCTTTTGCTTAGCGTAGAAGCAGGATTTTTGGGAATTCTGAATGGGTACGCTTCGTAGCTATAATATCCTCATCAAGATTTTATTAGAATAAAATTTAAATTTAGTAAAATTATTTTGGAATAAACTTAATATAAAAATTGATTTATTCTCTCTTTTTTATAATAAATTTAAGAAATTTGAAACTCATATTAACTAAATTTTAATTAGAATTTTTAAACTAAAGTTTTTTTTCTGATTTGACTTGAGTTATGAAAAAGTGAATTTTTAAGAATAGATTAAATTTATTAATATGTCGTATAAATTTAGAAGTACAAATATTAGAACTGGATTTTTAAGGGAATCTATCAATTTATTGCGGTGAATAGGAAAATTTAGGGTTCTTTGCATAAGCTCTTGATTTGATTTGGCCGACAATTTAGCTGTCTGAAGACTGTTTATGATAATTAATTGCGTCTGCAGTAACATGATCTGTGGAGTTATTATTGAAAGTTAAGTCATTTAATGCTGCTGATTATATATATATATAGATTAAAATATATAATGAAAAAATATAGTCAAATAGGAAGATGATATAGTTTGAAGGGGCATTTACATATAACCAACCAGCTCTTATGTATGATAAAATATTTCATTATGATTAAGCATGTAGAGTTGCATGCGGAGTCCAATGAAATCTCGTCACGTGGCGGTGACAGAAAAAAAATATAAAATCTATCCGTTAATACGAGGGAATATTTCTCCCGTGTTATTGATGTGTTATTATAATATTGAGAATATTTTCAGATCACAATAACACCTGAATAATAGGGATAACACGAGGGGAATATTCCCGTGTTATTGGTCTAATTTTTTTTTTTTAATGTTACCTCCACATAGCGTGATTTTATTAGACTCCGCATGTAATTCTACGTGCGGAGCAATATTTTTTTCTTATGTATTTACATATATAAAATCTAATTTTAATTTTTAACATTTAAATCATATTAAAATTATCGCGATTATAATTTTTAGAAAGTGAAATATATTTTTTTCATTTATAGGTAACGTGGTAATGCTCACATCAGAAGTTGTGCTTAAAATTCTCATTCAGATTAGCAGTTCACTCTTTGGTTGAACAATTGGTAAACCGTCTCCATTTGATCTCTCACTTGATGAATGATATATATATATATGTATATGTGAAGATATTTAAAAGCAACTTTGGTTTATCTCCTATGATACCAAATTGAAGAAATATGAATAGAAAATAATATTTATTTTATTTTTCGAAAATATGCCTAAAAAAATTTATTATGTACTGAAGTACTCCTACTATATCGATATAGGAAAAATGTAATCCTTATTTTCTTTTGCTGTTGCCATTAATTTTTCCTGATTTAGGGGCAATGTGCTACTCAAGTTGGACATTTATTCATTGGTTGATGATTTCAATATTCATGTATACTAATTTGTTTAGTTTTTTTATTGTATATCATAAATTATGTTATGTTGATGATGTTTTTTTTTTTAAACATGTGTGCATTATATTTGCATCTTATTTGGATCATTATTGAATATGATTCAAAGATCTTAGAACAAATGCTCAATTCTTATTTAAACCATGTGTTTAACTATTATTTGAATCGTATATAATCATAATTCAAATAGGATGCAAAAATAGTTTTAATTATGTACAAATGAATGATGGTTGAGCATATACTCAATCATGTTTGAAGATGGATTTGATAATGTTTGAAAGTGATTTGATCCTTCTTCGCACTAGATATAAATATTGTTTGAATCACCTTTTAACAACGATGAATTATGTATTATCAAAATTATGATTTTAGCTATAAGTTTGTGTGAATGAGAATCATGCAAGATTAGTCTGTTCATCATGTTTTTTTACTGTAGGTGTTAATATGGACATACCTTGTACCACACATAAAAATTGGTGATAATGTATGAATGCTACATGTAGCAGGAGGTTAGTTTGTGAATATAAAAGCTTGAGATGATAGTAATTTGATGAATATTTTAATTTTAAAGAGTTCATTGCAAATTATAACTATATTTTGTTATCAACCTAAAACCATTAAATGAGTAAGATCATCTAACTTCTCATATTTTGGCTCAAAACAACTATTCAAATAATGAAGAACACATGGATGGTTTTTATCCTAAAAAGGTTAATCCCTCGATATATCTCTAATTTAAACATTGTATATGTAATTTTATTCTTAACTTAGTTGCTTGTTGGACAATTTTTTAAGAGTAAAGAGGAGTTAAAATGAATATTATATAGCCATGTAATGTAAAGAATGATTAATTTTAAGTGAAGAAATCATATAAAGAATTATAATACATTAACTATACTTTCAAAACGTTCATGGAACTTGTGAACTATAAAATGGGCAGACTTTAAGGATGTCTGAGATCAATAGCCCTTGTTTGAATAGACTTGAGCTTTGAATGTTGAATTGAAAGATTGTGAGCAAGCTCAATGATAGCTTATTGGATATATAATTTAGGAGAAGCTCATTGGATTCAATCCTAACTTAAATCAAAGATGATCACATTGCATGTGAAGACGAATTATGCCATTGATTTGTCATATAAGAAGGCTTGATGGTATCATATACTAAGGGGTGGAACTACACTTTGTCCAGGGTTGAAGAAGCATTTGGGAAGGTCTTCAATAAGAATCAAAGCTTAATTATCTACTTTATAAGCAAACTTGTAATGCATATCATTGCCAATAATCTTAATGATAGGGTTAATTTTGTGGAAAGTACATGTACATATAAGAAATTTGATATTATATATCTCCGATATGAAATTGCATTTGCTATAGCTCGAAATCCAAATGTTTGTTGTTATTTCTTGTGTTTAAAATTCCATACAAGAGAAGCATGGTTTGCTGAATAAATGTAGTTTTCTTGTGAACATGCTGATAAAGCTTTTGAGTGGCCATCCAAATAAAAAAGATAGAAGGCCTTCAAATAAAGAGAATGATGAGAAGAGCTTGACTTCTTTATTTGAGGTGGGGTTTACCCTCCCATGTAAGTAAAAATTTAAATTTGGGGCTCACCCTACTCGAACATAATAATAAATAAACAACAAGATTGGGGTTCAATGTGAATGTTTAACAATGCTTCTTGAGCTCACAATCCATTATAACATGGTGGACTTAGGCCTCTATGTTGGCTCATCTATCAAGCATCACTTGAGGAAGCAACTAATACTCATATCAGGGTTTAGATCAATGAAAAAGAAAAAAATTAGTTACAAAAGTAAAAATATAATAAGATTACTTTTAAAAGTTTTTTAGACAATATGATTTATTTAAAACAAAAAAACAAAAAATGAGTGAAAGAGATATAATATTATATAATTTTAATTATTTTTTTTAGAAATAAAAACTAAGTGTAATGCAATATAAGCCACAAAGTTTGTGATAATGTTACTATCCAACCCACCAAAACAAAGAATTTAATCCATGAAGACCTACCTCCTAAATACCATTATCATCAACATTAAAATACAAAAAAAAATATTAAGAAAACAACACAAACACATACACAAAAACCAATTTAAAATAATAAAAAAAAAAGCCAAACCATTAATCAGCATTGGTTCTAACTCACAATGAGTACAATACTACTAACAACAACCTATACATTACACATCATCCCTGATCTCCCCTATCAACTCGAACTCCCTGCAGCCACCACCAACCTCTCCAGAACCTGAACCACTTCTCTCATGGAAGGCCTTCTCTGCGCCGCCATGGCCGCGCATCCAAACCCCACCTTAAAACAACTCAACAAAACCTCCTCCTTTCCCTCCACCTCCCCTCTCAGCGCCGGATCAACCATTCTCAACACCTTCTTCTTCTCCTCAGCAGCAGCATTCCACTGCATTATCTCCACCTCCAGAAAAACTCTCCCTGATATCAGCTCCAGGAGCACCATTCCGAACGAATACACGTCCCATTTAGCGTTGGGTTTCAGGTTCTTCAGAGACTCCGGTGCTTGGTATGGTGGAGGGGCGGAGGTGGAGGAGATGGGGCTGGCTCCGGCGGTCGTCGAAGAAGAGAGGTCCGGGAGGCTGCCTTGCGAAAGAGTGGATCTTTTGCTGCCGAAGTGTCGGGCGGAAGTGCCGGGTTTGGTGTCGTTGTCGGCGGCAAGGAGGCGGTCAACGCCGAGGTCTCCGATCATGGGTTCGAGGTCTGAGGAGAGGAGGATGTTGCTGGGCTTCAGGTTGCCATGGAGGAACTTCTTGTCGTGGAGGTAAGCTAAGCCTCTGGCCACTCCTCTGGCGATTCGGAGGCGGGACTCCCAGGAGAGATGGAATGGAGAAGAGCCGAGTTTTTCTGCAAGATACGCAAGGTGTTTGATTAAATTCGCCAAAGAAGTTTATTTCTTTTTTTTTTCTTTTTTTTTTTTAAGAAAAAATGTTTGGGAAATTTAGATACATACGACACAATTTTTATTCATTTTCATATATAACACCAGTAGTAGTTTGCTATTTACACTTATAACACTGGGGTTTATATCATAAACTCATGCATGAAAATGTGTATTTCACTTAAAGAAAATATAATGATGGCTGTAATTTTTATGTAAAATTTTAGAGATTGGAGTGATATATATGAAAATTTAAGTGTTAGGTACTTAAATGCAAAAGAATTGTGGTATGTATGTAAATGCCTCAAAATGTTTTTAGGGTGTTTGATTAAATACTGTGAATGAGAAATTTAATTAATAATAAGATGGAATTGATTAAATTAGTAGAATTTGAAGTCTTAAAAAATTATTTGATAGAATTTACATTTTGCTTAAATTCTTCCTAAAAATAGCAAAAAAATATTACGTGCAATAAGTGCCAATCACATGTGCGCATTCCCCACAATAACTTTTGCTCCTAAAATAGAATCCAGAGAGCTCATAAATTTCACTTGTTTTAATTTTATATATATATATATATATGTATATATATACTTTCCTAACATCTCAAATTTGCTATTTACATTTATAACATTTTAATATCATAAACATTGAGCAAAAAAAATGATTAATAGTGATATAATTAATGTAAAATTAAAGATGTGAGCTTTATTCATGTAAATAAGAAAGTTTATGTAAAAATACAGAAAAATTAACTGAAATGTCGCAATTTATATGCATAAAAGTTCTGAAAATCAGATGCAGTTAATCTTTCATAAGATTTAAATGACTTTCTAATAAGTAATTAATACACTAGATTAGCCCATTAATCATTTTTGACATGTTCTCATCAGCAAATTAATCAATGAACAAAAAAAGAATTAAGAGGAGAAAGAGATTTACTGCTGAAGAAGATATTGGCGAGGCTGCCATTGGAGGCGTAGTGATGAATAAGGAGCTTCTCATCAGCTCCCCAGTAGAAGCATCGAAGAGGAAGAATGTTAGGATGACGAAGCTTGGCAATAATGCGCACCTGTGCCTCGAAATCTTTGAGCTTATCAATGGAGGAACTTTCCCCTATGCGGCGCACGGCAAACGCCGTCCCGTCGGCGAGCACGGCTTTGTACACAATGCTCGCTCCCGTAGCACCCAGAATGTAGGCCGAAGCTTTCAGAAGCGTTTCTACTTCAAGCTCTGTTTCGCCATCCACTGATACCAGGATCCCCCCCTGGTTCTTCTCGCCGGCGGTCGGCTTCCCGCCGCCGTCTTCTTTTCCGGCGGCTTTTACGGTTTTCTCTTCTTCTGCTTCGGTTTCGGAGGAGATGTTGCTCTCTGACGTCTCTTCGGTTTCGTTGCCGTCGCTGGAATTAGTATGAAAGCATGAGGATAGGCCGCCGTGGTTTTTGGACACTGTTTCTGGTGTTCTTTGAGCCGACTTTATCTGCTTGGTTTGGTCCTGTTTTTTCTTGCTGTGATGGAAGAAAAGGATTAGGAAGAGGACGAGGCCGAGTCCGGCGAGATCTCCGATGGCTATGGCGGCGATGGTTGCTGGTTTGAGACCAGCTGAGCTANCTTTTCTTGCTGTGATGGAAGAAAAGGATGAGGAGGAGGAGGAGGCCGAGTCCGGCGAGATCTCCGATGGCTATGGCGGCGATGGTTGCTGGTTTGAGACCAGCTGAGCTATGAGAGCTCTCGCCGTCGCCGGAATCTGTCACCGGAAAATAGCCTTGCGGGGTTTTCGGCATCACGGCGAAGGCTGGAGGGGATTTGGACGCCGGGGAGGAGTTGTTTGGTGGGTTTGAGAGTGTGGAGGGGATGGTGCAGATATTCTTGAGCGGCTTGCCGCAGAGATCATGGTTTCCAACGAAAGCTGCCGCCTTTTGCGTTAGAAGTGCTTCGGAAGGCGGTATCTCGCCGGACAAGTTGTTGAAGGAGAGGTCCAGCGTTACGTTAGACGAAAGCTTCGACCCTAGCTTCGCCGGAATCTCGCCTGCGAATCGGTTGTATGAGAGGTTCAGGTACCGGATATTCTCTCCGGTGAGATCCGCCGGAAGGGAGCCGTTTNGATTCTTGAGCGGCTTGCCACAGAGATCATGGTTTCCGACGAAAGCTGCCGCCTTTTGCGTTAGAAGTGCTTCGGAAGACGGTATCTCGCCGGACAAGTTGTTGAAGGAGAGGTCCAGCACTACGTTTGACGAAAGCTTCGACCCTAGCTTCGCCGGAATCTCGCCGGCGAATCGGTTGTATGAGAGGTTCAGGTACCGGATATTCTCTCCGGTGAGATCCGCCGGAAGGGAGCCGTTTAGTAGATTCGAACCAAGATCTAAAACTTCCACATTTTTGAATCCTCCGCTGGGAAGTTCGCCGGAGAGGTAGTTGTTGCTGAGGGTGACGATGGTGAGGTTGGGGAGAAGGGTGAGGTTTCTAGCAATCTCACCCATGAAAGCATTGTCGGACAAGTTGAGAACTTGAAGGCTCTGAAGCTTTCCGAAANAAGGTAGTTGTTGCTGAGGGTGACGATGGTGAGGTTGGGGAGAAGGGTGAGATTTCTAGCAATCTCACCCATGAAAGCATTGTCGGACAAGTTGAGAACTTGAAGGCTCTGAAGCTTTCCGAAAAGCTCCGGTAACCCGCCGGAGATCTCGTTGTCGGCGAGAGAGAGTATCCGGAGCTCCGACGCATTGAAAAATGCCGACGGAAGGGTTCCGTTAAGAACATTGCCGGAGAGGTCGAGATGACGGAGATGCTCAACTTGACCGAGGTCATCCGTAATGGATCCCAGGAGCTGGGAGCCAGGAAGAACTAAGCTTATCACTCGGGAAACAGTNTCGCCGGAGATCTCGTTGTCGGCGAGAGAGAGAATCCGGAGCTCCGACGCGTTGAAAAACGCCGACGGAAGGGTTCCGTTAAGAACATTGCCGGAGAGGTCGAGATGACGGAGATGCTCCACTTCACCGAGGTCATCCGTAATGGATCCCAGGAGCTGGGAGCCAGGAAGAACTAAGCTTATCACTCGGGAAACAGTAGAGGAAGGCCGGCCGTCCTCCCAGTTCCCACCCTCCGAGCTATTCTCGCCGCCGGCCGCCGGAAAACCAGTGCACATGACGCCGTTCCACGAGCAAGGAGTCTCGTCTTCCGAGTTCCAGTCGGCGAGCACCGACAAAGGATCCCCGAGCACGGAATGCTTGAAGGAGAGCAGCAAGACTCCATCTTTACTTAAAGCAAGTAAAGAAGACGGCTTACAGAGAAGGAGAAGCATAAAGGGAAGAACTTGAAGCCTCCATTGTAGATGGACCTCAATCTCTGAGATCCTCATTCTCTTAACAGCGGTGTCTCAGAGAACAAAAACATTCCTCACAGCATTTAGAGGAAAGTGAAGTGGGAGAAAAGGTAGAAGAAGGAAAGAAGACTGTGGAGTTGGTTTACAGAGCACTAATACTAACAACAACCCGCCATTTTCCTACTTCAATACCTGCTACTTTTTGTTTGGACCTTACAGNTGGAGAAAAGGTAGAAGAAGGAAAGAAGACTGTGGAGTTGGTTTACGAGCACTAATACTAACAACAACCCGCCATTTTCCTACTTCAATACCTGCTACTTTTTGTTTGGACCTTACAGATTTCACGGTTTCAGAGAACCATGGAAAACAATAATAAAATAAAAGAAAGTAAATCAGAGAGGGGAAAAGTGTAAAAAGGATTTTTTTTTTTCTTTTCTAAGGAGAGGGACAAAACCACAGCTCACCCAAAAGGGCGATCACAGCTCCTCACATCTGAGCCCGCCATTAATATTTAATCTGAAGCTCTGCGGAAATGATTAAATGTCCACCTGCTTCTTCTTTCAACATTTTCTTTTCATTTTAAACNAGATCACAGCTCCTCACATCTGAGCCCGCCATTAATATTCAATCTGAAGCTCTGCGGAAATGATTAAATGTCCACCTGCTTCTTCTTTCAACATTTTCTTTTCATTTTAAACCCCCCAAAAACTTTTATCTTTTTAATTTTTTTCTTCTCCTCCCTCCTTTAAATCTTTTTTACCGCCTAGAAAAAGGAGAGAATCTCTGCATCGAGGAAAAGGAACAAAGGAGATATGGGTTGAATGTGATCGAACTGACCATGATTAGTACAGAATGTGNTATCTTTTTAATTTTTTTCTTCTCCTCCCTCCTTTAAATCTTTTTTACCGCCTAGAAAAAGGAGAGAATCTCTGCATCGAGGAAAAGGAACAAAGGAGATATGGGTTGAATGTGATCGAACTGACCATGATTAGTACAGAATGTGAACTAGTTTTGTTTGGTTCTCACAAGGACTTATATATTTACATAACTATTCCCAAAGCGCTTCAAAAAATTAAAAATAATGATATTTTATATGTGATAAATAAAGAAATTTTTATATATTAGACTAGCAAATTCTAAATAAATTATATTGACTGGCGACCCTGTGTGGGTCCCTTAGCCACCTCCATATTATGAGGGATTTTGACTTATATGGCATCCATTGCTCTCTTTCGCTATCACTAGCTCTCTCCATCTCTATTTCATTATCCTTCCACTCCTTTCTTATTTTTTCTTCTTTTCTTAATTTCTAATTTCTCTTTCTCCACAATACAAATTTTAAATTATTTCAATTAGTTTAATTTTATTTTAGTTTAAATTTCGATGAAACGGAATTTCCTTAAGTTTGCATGTGACGTGTTATAATGTATGAATATATTTTGTGTAAATTATTTACATAAATTTAGATTAGTTATATACTATTTTTATATTAAATTAACTTTTATATCAATATGCATATCTTAGAAAGCAGTACATTTCTAAAAAAATTTCTTAATTAATTGATTGAGATGATTTATTATGATCACAAAATGAAATAACTTGTCATATCACCCGATTACTACAAATAGTTACATATCTAACACATTTATACCACTTAAATCTTTTATATCACATGAAAATACCACTATTTTAATTTTTGTAAAATACATCATAAGGTGGGGGTATGTATGTAAAAATTGAAGTTTAGGTGTTAGATATGTAAATACATTAGAATTGAGTGATATGTAAGTTAATCTTACCGAACAAATTGATAAATTAAATTTTATTAAAAAAATTATTATAATTTAATTTTATGTGGAATAAACAAAAAAAATCAAAAAAAAAATTATTATATATAATGCTAGATTGAAACAAATAGAGGATTCATGAAATCAAATAGATACTATGTGATTAAAATATATGATTCGTAATGCTTATTCTTAGCNTAAATAGAGGATTCATGAAATCAAATAGATACTATGTGATTAAAATATATGATTCGTAATGCTTATTCTTAGCTAAATTTCAATAAACAATTAAATTTTAGGTTTTTTCATAGCGAAACTATTTAAATTGAATTAAATTTCGGTTAGGTCGGTTCGGTTTTATCTAAATTTAGATTGGTTCGGTTTTCCGGATTATGGATTTCGGTTATAATTGGTTTAACCAATTTCAAAAATGATCCATCCGGACCAATCAAATGCTCAACCCTAGGAGCAACATTCATTTTCTCTATACAATATATGAAATTTATCAATTCCATCAAACGAGAGCTTCATTTGATGGTGTAAGTAATTCACAATTAACGTCACTTACGCAAGTAACTCATTTGTCGGATTGGCCTGGGTGGCCCATTGGTCGGTCGGTAGCCCTTTGATTGATTAACTATCGGTCAACTGATTGTCTTCATTCTGTCGGACTCGTGAAGACTAGTAGTTTTTTCTTCTGTGATCTATACTATTAGATCGTTTCAAGATTTGTGCAAATCAAATACTATATATATATATATATATATATATATATATATATATATATATATGTATATATATATNCCGGATTATGGATTTCGGTTATAATTGGTTTAACCAATTTCAAAAATGATCCATCCGGACCNACCAGAGGACAAGTCCGAGGCAAACCAGATTACAAAGAGAGCTTTGTCATATGCTCTCATAAATGGTGTACTCNAGTTTCAGAGAACCATAGAAAAACATAATAAAATAAAAGAAAGTAAATCAGAGAGGGGAAAAGTGTAAAATAAAACAAAACCACAGCTCACCCAAAAGGGAGATCACAGCTCCTCAGATCTGAGCCCGCCATTAATATTTAATCTGAAGCTCTGAGGAAATGATTAAATGTCCACCTGCTTCTTCTTTCAACATTTTCTTTTCATTTTAAACCCCCAAAAACTTTATCTTTTTAATTTTTTTCTCCTCCTCCTCCTCCTCTAAATCTTTTTTACCGCCTAGAAAAAGGAGAGAATCTCCGCATCGAGGAAAAGGAACAAAGGAGATATGGGTTGAATGTGATCGAACTGACCATGATTAGTACAGAATGTGAACTAGTTTTGTTTGGTTCTCACAAGGACTTATATATTTACATAACTATTCCCAAAGCGCTTCAAAAAATTAAAAATAATGATATTTTATATGTGATAAAAAAGAAATTTTTATATATTAGACTAGCGAATTCTAAATAAATTAAATTGACTAGCGACCCTGTGTGGGTCCCTTAGCCACCTCCATATTATGAGGGATTTTGACTTATATGGCATCCATTGCTCTCTTTCGCTATCACTAGCTCTCTCCATCTCCATTTCATTATCTATCCACTCCTTTCTTATTTTTTCTTCTTTTCTTAATTTCTAATTTCTCTTTCTCCACATTTTTGTTAAAACTAATACAAATTTTAAATTTTTTCAATTAGTTTAATTTTATTTTAGTTTAAATTTCGATGAAACGGAATTTACTTAAGTTTGCATGTGACGTGTTATAATATATGAATATATTTTGTGTAAATTATTTACATAAATTTAGATTAGTTATATACTATTTTTACATTAAATTAACATTTATATCAATATGATGAGTGTAACAATACAGTATTATAAGATAAAAATTATTTATGTAAATTTTGTACATCACAAATATAAGACATTTTAGATGATTGTTTTTTTAAAATAAGAAATTGTCAAAATTTATAAATGTTGAGTCATTTATTTGAATATAGTTTGAAATAAAATAAATATCATTTATTAAAAAAATGTTTAGAGAGCAATAGTTACATATCTTAGAGGGCAGGAGTGGAATCTTCAGTATGATTAGCAGGGAAATGATACATTTCTAAAAAAAAATTCTTAATTAATTGATTCAGATGATTTATGATGATCACAAAATGAAATAACTTGTCATATCACCCAATTACTACAAATAGTTACATATCTAACACATTTTTACCACTTAAATCTTTATATCACATGAAAAATATCACTATTTAATTTAAAAAAAAGTAAAATACATCATATATAAGGTGGTGGTATGTATGTAAAAATTGAAGTTTAGGTGCTAGATATGTAAATACATTAGAATTGAGTGGTATGTAAGTAAATCTTCCCTTTTTATAATGGTCATTTCCCAAATTTTTCCTGTGCAACATAAACACAAGAATAGCAACGATTTTAAGTGCAAGTGTAAATTTAATAGGAGATGTACGGACGAAACAGTTAGGGGTGTGCTTTATTTGGTCAAAATTGAAAAATTGGTTCAGTTCGGTTCTCGGTTTTTAAAACTTTAATATTTGATTTTCAGTTTTTAGTTCGGTTTTAATTTTCATTTAATCGAACAAATTGATAAATTAAAATTTTATTAAAAAAATTATTATAATTTAATTTTATGTGGAATAAACAAAAATAAATAAATAAATTTATTATATATAATGCTAGATTTAAATAAATAAAGGATTCATGAAATCAAATAGATACTATGTGATTAAGATATATGATTCGTAAAGCTTGTTCTTAACTAAATTTCAATAAATAATTATATTTTAGGTTTTTTCATAGCGAAACTATTTAAATTGAATTAGATTTCGGTTAGATCAGTTCGATTTTATCTAAATTTAGATTGGTTCGGTTTCCGGATTATGGATTTCGGTTATGATTGGTTTAAACAATTTCAAAAATGATCCATCCAAACCGATCAAATGCTCAACCCTAGGAGCAATATTCATTTTCTTTGTACAATATATGAAATTTATTAATTCCATCAAACGAGAGCTTCATTTGATGGCGTAAGTAATTCACAATTAATGTCACTGATGCGAGTAAGTCATTTGTCGGATTGGCCTGGGTAGCCCATTTGTTGGTCAGTAGCCCTTTGATTGATTAACTATCGGTCAGCTGATTGCCTTCAGTCTATCAAACTCGCAAAGACTAATAGTTTTTCTTCTGTGATCTATACCATTAGATCGTCTCAAGATTTGTGCAAATCAAATTATATATAGACACGCACACACATACACTCAAATTTTTAACTATACAATGAATTGTGTGATATATGTTTAAATTTCTCTTTTATTCTTTTTTTATTTTTTAATAATTTTTAAAATGCATTAATTAAATGTATTTTAACATTATATTATTAAAATAAGTTGATTGGATAAATTTGTAAAATAAAAAATCTCGCATAAGAGACCACCGTGGCTCATGCTACGATTGTCACGGTTTGTCTTATTGCAGATGCTTCCTCACACAACATTATTAAATTACAATTTGACTTGATTGCCATGATCTTTCCCACTTTTAAGCTCTCATTATGTAAATTAATTGTAGGGTTGATTCCTGCATATTGACATTTCTAAACCTAAACTTTACCTTTCACATGTCTTTTTTTTTTCCAAAACGAGCCCAAACAGCAATATGCAGTAAGAATTAAGTCGAAAGGTTCAAACCAATGACTTTACCGTGAGAAATAACACCCTCAACCATTATATTGCAGATAAGTGCACAATATTTTATGTTTAAAAATAAAATAAATTTGCTCATTCATAATTAAAGTGACATTTATGTAAAATTAATTTTGAGGCGGTATATATGTACATGTGACTTGAAATACTTACGATCCTTATTTTTAATCATGTGTGGCACATATATATATATATATATATATATATATATATATATATATATATATATATTGGAACATGATTTTTTCGCCTAGAGGCCAGGGATGAGGGTCATACTGGCAATACCTGAAACCCACATTGCGGTCTTTTCATCAAGGCAGTGGAAAGGCGTCATATAGTATGACATGTGTTCGTTAATTATTTTATTATCTTTCTTCATTGTGTATAAAAGAGAAAGGAAAACAAGAGAATGAGATTTTTTTCTCTCTTTTATTCTCTCTCTACAATGCAATATTTTTATCGGATTATATGCACTCACTAACAATACGAGACTCTACGTCTCAAAAAATTCAATATATAGCTGATTCTTTCCATTGACCTATATTAAATTTAATTTTCACTAATTATAATGCCAATATTATGATAAAATGATGCTTTTGGGCCTATTCCTCTCCTAGATTCCAGGACTATGGCCTTTCATGTTCAAAAATTCAACTTCCAATTGAATCGATTGGATGAGGAGGATGAAACATCCGGTTCTAAATAATAGCCTTCCAACGATTTGGCTTTCAGTGCTTGACTTCGATGACCATTGTTGAATGCTTGCTTTCCTTTAATCATGCTCCAAATGCTTGAAAATTTATTATATCCGGACTCCGGATGTGCGGACAACGATAGGGATGTAGCGAGGAGGGCCGTTGTCCGGACATCTGGATGTAATAATTTTTCCAAATGCTTTGCTTCGATCACTCAGTTTCGGGCATTTGATCTTGGCTTGCTTCTTTCGATCTGCGGTGGTTTTTGAAGAGTGGCAAGCTCTGAGCCGTTGAATTCACAATAATATGGACCATCCGATTAGTGATGTTTGGACTGTCGCTTACGACTATACACTATTAATAGCCTAATAAGTATTTTGAATCAGGTAAATCCTAATAAATCAGAATAAAAATAAAAATTTTAGAACTGAAAAATGAAATGTAATTTGATTTTATCGAAGCAAAAATATAAAGAAACTAAATCAAAACAATGGATAATTACATAGTAAGCACCTGAAACATCTTTATTTACAAAGCCCCATCCCGACAATCTGTCTCTCGCGAAACAGGAACTCCTCTCCAGTCTCCGCCCACGCCTCCTTCAGTTCGTGAAAGATTTTTCTCGTGCTTGGCAGTAGGAAGAAGAATGTGCTCTTCTTGATTTCTTATTGTTAGTTTGCGGCAGAAGAGAAATAGGATTTTTCCACTTGTACGTTTTTCTTCTTCTTCAGTGTATCTCGGTTTAGAGAGAGAAGAGTGAAGAAATGAGAGAAAGAGTTCGCTCTTGTAATTGGAGATGATCTACTGGTGTAAATTTCTCAAGTGGTAAAATTCTCTACAACTCCGTGGATGTAGGCAATTTGTCGAACCATGTAAATCTATGTGTGTTCCGCTGTGTTGTTTTCTAGCGTGAATTTTATCATTTTATTTTTTGCTTCGTTGTTGATCGTTCTATTTTAATATACCATACACAATGCAATTATGTGTGCCTCAATTAAATCAAATTATTGGGAATTTTATAAAAAAAATGAATAAGATGGGTGGGTTTTGTCACAAGCTTAGATGGCCCTTTATAATAAAAGGCTTATGAAAATCTTAATATAGACATTTGTTGTTCTGCTTCAAACATAAGAAAATAGCACAAAAGCAAAAATTAAAAGAAAATTCACATACATACCCTTATACTACATAAATACTAGCGCAAATCTCGAAGCTACTAGATGGTCTCAATTGTTCTGAACAACGACGACAAAAAAGCGAAAAATTGGAACAAGAAAAATTGCACGCAGAAAAACACCAGAGCGACATACAAATTTATGTGGTTCGACAAATTTGCCTACGTCTACGGAGCTGCAGAGGATTTTATTTCTTTGATGAATTACACCGTCGAGCGTCTTGACGTTTACAAGAAAATCTCTATTTTCTTCTGTCCCTTCCTCTCTCTCTCTCTTCCTCTCTTTCTCTTAGCTCTCAAGAGAACTTGGTTTGACCTTGCTTGGTTTCTCCTTTAAGCCAAAAGAGGCTATTTATGAAGACCATAAGAGCGGTAGGTGGGAGATAGGTGAGCGGTAGGTGGGATGTGGTAGGTGAGTTGTAGGTGAGATTCTTAAGTAGGAAGCTAATTAAATTGTGGTGGACCCGGTTTCCACATTACCCAACAATTCTCCCACTTAGAGACTAGGACACTAACTGCATCACCTACTGGCTGCATCATCTACTAGTTGTACCGACCTTTTCCTCAAACATGATATCCTCCATCTNCAAACTGATGTAGTAATAATAATAATATTAATTTACGCACTAGCCCCTAAAATATTTCAGAAATAAATGCATTTAATCATGATTGCATTTAGTCCAAGTCTAACATCTTTTTTTTTTCTTGAAATTAATTATGAGCTAAATTAAAATCAAATAATAATTTAAGGCATTCACATACGTACCACTCAATTCTTATATATTTACATATCTAATATCTAAACTTTACTCTTAACCTTTATACCCCAAAACTGCCATATCATATCAAGTGACATTATTTTAACATTTAAAAAATAAAAAACATCATTTTCATGTATATCAAAGGTGGCATATATATATATATATATATATATATATATAGAGAGAGAGAGAGAGAGAGAGAGAGAGAGAGANATAAAAAAGTGTTGCGAGATTTGTGAAGTCAAAAAAGACAACAATTAACAGATCAGCCACGAGGGGAAGAGAATTGGGTTAAAAAAATAGAATCTTGTAAAATTTAGAGTAAACATAATATTCACTTAACTGGGGTTAAAAAATGTGGTAATAGAAAGGTTTTCCCTATTCTCTTAAGTGCTTCCTATATAGCTTTTATGGATCAATACATGAAAAAAAATGCAATTAATAGCCAAAGTTAAAAAGTAAAATACATATTTTCATACATAGGTAAGCTGGTAAATGTGCAAAAATTGGAAAAATTAGGTGTTAGATATGTAAATACATATGGATTAAGTGGTATGTGTGTAAATCATACTACTTCTAGTCAATTTCCTAGTCGTTAGGGCACAGAACTATAAGTTATTATGAGTACATTACAAGCACTGAATGCAATAGGAGGAATCCACCTGTGGCTGGAGTAGATGAGTGAGTAGAGGAAACATGTGCTTGTTCCCCCCTCCAAGTCTCCATTATTTCCTTCTAGATAATGCTCACCTAAAGCCACTCTATGGGCTCCACGTTAGCACTCAGCTATCTCCAGCCAACCACGTCAGCAGTCCAGTATTACCTAAATTTTGTTTGCATTGGAACAGCTTTAGAAGGAGACCTCTACCCGCCCTTCATTATATGCATTCAATCCAATCGGCGTTTTCGATTTATAAATTAACTAAATTAGTGTGTTTGTGTGTGCGTCTATATATTCTAAAATTTTCAGTTATTGAACCAAGCCCATGAGCCAAAATGATTGAATCGATCCTACCTATCAAACTGGATGAATCGAGTCAATCTGTTGAAATAGTTGAATCAATCTCACATATCAATCTAATTGCAATCATTACCCTCAAAGGAACGATCAAGTCCAACTTTGCGAGGGCAGCTGTCAGAGATGATGAACACGGCTAGTAAAGGCATAAAGACGCTGCTTGACACTTGTAACTTTGATTTTTTTCCTCATACACCAGAAATGGGCATAGTACTGGCCACACCTGAACCCCACATCGCGGTCTTTTCATCAAGACACAACGGAAGGCGTCGTACAGTATAACACGTGTTATATTAATTATTCTATTGTCTTTCCCCATTGTGTATAAAAGGGAAAGGAAAATGTGAGGATATGATTTCTCTCTCTCTTTCATTGTCTCTCTATAATGCAATACTTTTATCGAATTGTATGCACTCACTATATATATGTGTGTGTGTGGAACCCAATTTGTATCTCTGAGGAATAAGAAGGACATATGAGATGGAGAGAGAGAGAGAGAGAGGAAACAGTTGAATTGAAAGACATTTTTACATAGCTTAGTTTTCCATTGATCTATATTAAATTTAATTTTCTATATTTATAATGTCAATATTTTAATAAAATGCTGCTATTGGACCTGTCCCTCCCCCTAGATTGCAAACTTTGGCCTTTCATGTTCCAAAAGTCAACTTCCGATTGAATCGATTGGATGAGGAAGATGAAACATTCGGTTGTAGATAATAGCCTTCTTACGATTTGTCTTTCAGTACTAGACTTTGATGACCCATACTCGAATGCTCGCTTTCTTTTAATCCGGTTCCAAATGCTTCGCTTCGATCACTCAGTTTCGGGCACTTGATCTTGGCTTGCTTTCTTCGATCCGGGGTGGTTTTTGAAGAGTGGTGAACTAGATCAAAACAATGGATAATCACATACAAGCACCCGAAACATTATTATTTACAAAGCATGCATCCAAGCGAATTTTTACATCGTAGAACCAATGTAATTACGCGTGCCGCAATTAAATCAAATCTTTGAAAATTTGATAAAAAATGAATAATATGGGCGGGTTTTGTCATAAGCTCCCTTTATAATAAAAGGCTTATGAAAATCTTAATATGTAGATTTTCATAGACTCGGCTGATGGCCTCAATCAGCCAAACATAGACAAGTAGTTCCACCCAGTTACCGTCATGTTAAAAATTCAAATTGTAATGCGGATATGGTATAAAATCCGTATAAATAATTAAAGCATTAATCATATTAGGAGCAGCTTCCATAATTGTTCCCTCTTTCGTGTAATTGTACGAAATAGTCTCATTTAAAAAGAGACAAAAATACAAATAAAGAGAGCAGACTTGATCTCTCCTCTGGATTCTCTCTATAGCAAATTCTTGACCCGCTCTACTCTCTTTTTTCTCCTTCGCTCGGCTCTAACTCTCAAGACAAGTTGACAAAAGACAATTTGGGATCTAACAATATCACTCAATTATTATGTATGTAGATATATAACACCTACACTTCAATTTATGTATACATGAAAAAATTACATCATTATTTTTTATATCAGATTGAAGATTTAGATTGTATAAATATAAAACAAAAGCCTAGGATGTTAGACATGTAAATATATAGAAATTGGATGATATGTATGTAAATGCCTCTAAAATAAAACTAAAGTTATGATAGTTTAGAATATAAGGGATGACTAAAGTGAAAGGCAGCTCGCAGATAAGAGGATAAAGAAATACAGGGAAAACTTGGCAGCTGAGAGATATTCAGGGTCTATTTGGGGGAGCTATAAATTATTTATAATCTGCTGATAAGCATATTATTCTGATAATCTGATAATTTACAGATTATCAGGATAAACTGATTTGTTGTTTGAGCGAGCTAATTCAGAATAGATTACTGATAGTTATTGGATAAATGATCATTTTGTCCATGTTTGGGGAAACTGTTTGCAACAGAACTGTATGGGGAAAATAATAGGTATAATGAAGCCTCAAACTATTACAGATCAGTTCAAAAAAATAAAATACACTGCTCACTCTCTCGTGAGTATCAAAAGAAATGAAATAAAGAGAAATATAATTGCAAGTACAATTAAAAATATTAAAATTTTCAATTTAAAACTCTGACGTCGTCTGTTCTCAGCGGCACTGTTCTCCTGGGAAACCATCATACCACAATCACAGTCGGCAGGGAAGTATGTCAGAATTTTGGTCCAACGAAAGAAACTGCATTGTGTTGAAACCCCCATACGACAACCGTAGAACTGTCTCTCACTACTATAAGGCTGAGGTGACGTGAGTAAGGGTGACGACAATCCGCGGTAACACAACACAACTCGAGAAGTCTTTGAAATCCTAGAGCTCATGCTGCTATTGAGATAAAACAACAAAAAAATCATTTGTAGATCAGAAAATTAAATTAAGTTCTATAAAAAAATCAATTGTAGCTCATGCCCATTATATTTTGTATGTATGTTCATTGGAATATTTTGTATGTATGTTCATTGGAATTGATATGTAAGTACATAGAAATTGAGTGGTATGTATGTAAATCCCCCATTATATATTTTTTTTTCAAGAGTGCACAAGAATTGAAGTGGTATGTATGTAAATGCCACAGAAATAATATCTATTTTCTCTAATTCTCGCATGATCTTTTTTCTCGCAATTGATAAATAAATGGAAACTCTTCAATGATTCATCTGTTTTCCTCATACAAGAAGCATAGACACACAAGTAATCCACCTCTCAACTCTCTCCTTTTTTTCTAACTCATTAACATTTGTTGCTTTGGCTTCCCTCACCTTCCTCCCTGTACGCAAATTGCAGTGACAACAGTTAGATACAACACAGTGTATCTAAACTCACAAAAAAAATAACAAGTGAGGTGTGATCAACCCAATTGCTTAGCAGTAGTTGTTCCAACATTTCCAAGCAAAATAATAAAGAGTAAAGTGAGGGTCGAATACATACTAATATGAGGCGAGAGAGGAGCAGAAGGAATATCAGAGAGGGCGAGAGTGTAAGGTCGAAACTATACCTCATATGTGCCAAACTCTGCGAGAGTGAAGGAGCGAAGAGAGATTGGAAGGGCGAGAGAGAGCAGAGAAGGGCACCTCCGGAATTCTTATCCTAACGTGATAAGCAGAAGCGGGACGCAGCCTCTATTCTGCTTCGCCGCCTATTAAGGATTTCGTGAATTGTGTTTCAGAGCGGCACAAAAAATTGGGCCAGAACGTGCTTTTCAAACACAATAACGGCATTTTGAAACGCCGCCACACCCATTAAGCTGCCCCAAACAGGGCCTGAGACTAGTCGGCTTATTAGCTTAGGAGAGAAATAAACAAATCTTTTTTTTTATCTCTTTTAATGCTGGCCTTACATTTTAAATACTCTCTCTCTCTCTCTCTCTCTCTCTCTCTCCTCCACATCATATATATGCTCTCAAACAATCTCATTGTTCGCTATTTATTTGGTCCCTTAAATTAAGTGTGTTGACATAACATCCCAAATCCCTTTATTCGATCATGATCAGTTCCTTTTACTTCCAAATAAATAAATTATATAAATATAAGTTTAAATCACTTATATTCATCTATATCTAAGTTTAAATCGTCATAACTCATGTGATAATGTGATTCTATGTTTTTTATTATATAAAAATGATGAAGGCTCAAATCCAACACCAAATATCTATTTTTCTAATTAATTAAACCTAGTTATTTTTTAGCCAATCACGAACACATAGTCACAAGGAATTTCAAACACTAGTGAATTTCAAACATACTTATTTTGAATAAGCCGAATAAGAGCCCGGCCTTGGCTCATTTATAGCCCTGTACATGCTTAAATTGTTGTCCAATTGATAGTACTAGTCAAATGTTCATGTATTGATTTTTTTTTTCGAGTGTGGCTTTAACCTTTTTAGCAAGAAATATTCAAATCTTGATAAAAAAGTCATTCTGAGCTCTGATCTCAACAAAAATACAGTCAAACAGACCAGCTCGACGAGAAGAACCCAATGTTACCAAATTTTGTCCAATCTAAACCAAATCAAGCTTGAATCACGCCATTAACTTATTTTTAAAAGATTTATGACACATTTAGAAGATTAAACAAACATTGATTCTGAAGAGTCTATAGTCAAATTGAGTGTTTTGATAAGACAAATCTAACAAGCTTAAGATCACTCGATTCTAACATCATTAAGACATTCAAATATTTATCATATGTCGTCCGATCAAGAGAAGCTCTCTAAGTTGTCCGATCAAAGTGATTAATATTTCTGCATCAATTGCACTTAAAACTCTATAAATAGAGTCACTGGCTCCCTCAATGCTCCGGTTTGACTGGTTCATACCCCTCTTCCTATGATATTCTATAATGGTCTATAATATGGTCAATTTTGTCATATCTCCTCCCCAACATTGATGGATCATTCTCTCTTCCTGCGAGCTTTCATGAACACATGCACAGTGGATGCCTGACACAATCCCCAAAATCGCACTAAATCTCCCAGTGATGCTCAAACCTCCACTAGCAATGACCTCTATAAAATATATATTGCGCAATATGCATTAACATGACAAATAAACATAAAATTATTATTCTAATTCAAATAAATTGATTTCGCCTCGAATTTCTTGAGCTACGTCTTGAACTGCGTTCACGATCTTCTTCTAGAATCGTACTAATCTTAATGATCTCTGTGATATGCGTAACATGGTGCCCGGAATGGTAGAACTTGAAATAAAAAAATTAGTTATATAATGTATCAAAAATTAATTAATTTATTCAAAATTTAGGTAATCACAAATCTCCCTCCCACTCAATACATGCTCGGTCATAATTGTCCTGCCTTGAAGTTGTAGGGGCAGAGGGGCTTGCTTCATCTGAGGAGGGTCACAGTGGGAGGGGTTGGAATGGTGGGAGCAACTTACTTAATCGGAGCATAGTCAAAAAATGCAGACCCCACGAGCATCAGTGCAGTGGTGAAGGAACTGACCAACACAAAAGTTATATTATCACTCTAATCCTACCTATCTTCAAGCACAAATCTAAAGCACCAAAGTAGTATAAAGCATAAAAGTAGCATGCATGGACTCATGAAAGTTAATTGTGAGATATGTTGTGTGCAATTACATAAATATCCTATAAAGAGAGAGAAAAAAAAGAACGTTTAGTTCTAAGTTTGAGTGCTGTGCAAATTGTTATACAATTATGATTTGATAATTCCAAAATGTATCTCAACTGAAAGCATGTACGAGAGGGTAAAGTAGTAAATTACTTTTTTTTTTCCTTAACTGAAAATAAATGATGTTTCCTATTTTCTAGAAGCGTCCACAGGTGGCCCCATGCTACGGACACCGAAGCGCGATACAGCTCTTGTCGGTGTTTTGACTGTATGAACGATACTATTGGGATTTAGTAAAATCAAATTTATTTAATTTATTTTTTTAGTTTATTAAATTTTGATTTAATAATAATCAAATTTAAAAAAAAAACTACACGACTATTATAAATTTTTTTTTAAAAAAATATATTATTGCAGTTAGAAAGCCACCGCACTTAGCCATGACCCTCAAAAGAACGACCTAGTCCTATTTTTGCTTATTGAATCAATCCCATTGACCAAAATGATTTAATAGAACCTATCTTTCGAATTAGATGAATCGAGTCCATCTGTTGAAGTGGCTGAATAGATCTCACATGTTGAACTGATTATAATCATTACCCTCAGAAGAACGACCTAGTCCCCCTGTTTGAGGGCAACTATTGGAGATAATTAACACAAATAATAAGAGCATAAAGACATCACTTGACACTTGAACATGATTTTTTCGCCTAGAGACCAGGGATGATGACCATACTGGCAACACCTGAAACCCACATTGCAGTCTTTTCATCAAGACAGTGGAAGAGCGTCATATAGCATGACATGTGTTAGTTAATTATTTTATTATCTTTCTTCATTGTTTATAAAAGAGAGAAAAACGAGAGAATGAGATTTTTTTCTATTTCTTTCATTCTCTCTCTACCATGCAATATTTTTATCGTATTGTATGCACTCACTAACAATACGAGACTCTACGTCTCAAAAAATTCAATATATAGCTGATTCTTTCCATTGACCTATATTAAATTTAATTTTCACTAATTATAATGCCAATATTATGATAAAATGATGCTTTTGGGCCTATTCCTCTCCTAGATTTCAGGACTATGGCCTTTCATGTTCCAACATTCAACTTCCAATTGAATCGATTGGATGAGGAGGATGAAACATCCGGTTTTAAATAATAGCCTTCCAACGATTTGGCTTTCAGTACTTGACTTCGATGACCTTTATTGAATGCTTGCTTTCCTTTAATCCCGCTCCAAATGCTTGAAAAATTATTACATTCAGACTCCCGATGTGCAGACAACGATTCCGGACATCCAGATGTAATAATTTTACCAAATGTTTTGCTTCGATCACTCAGTTTCAGGCATTTGATCTTGGCTTGCTTCCTCCGATCTGCGGTGGTTTTTGAAGAGTGGCGAGCTCTGAGCCAATAACATAGCCTAATAAGTATTTTGAATCAGGTAAATCCTAATAAATCAGACACAAAATAAAAATTTTAGAACTGAAAAATGAAATATAATTTGATTTTGTCGAAGCAAAAATATAAAGAAACTAAATCAAAACAATGGATAATTACATAGTAAGCACGTGATTCTAATCGCTCTCGCCTCCATATTCGCGACCCCCCAGTCCCTACCGTCTCTTGCGCACGGAAACAAAAACTCCCATCTCCAGTCTCTATTGTTCGCGAGACAGAAACCCCATCCCGATGATCCGTCTCTTGCAAAACAGGAACTCCTCTCCCGTCTCCGCCCACACCTCCTTCAGTTCGTGAAAGATTCTTCTCGTGCTTGGCAGAAAAAAGAAGAAGGTGCTCCTCTTGATTTCTTATTATTGGCTTGCGGCATAAGAAAAATAGGTTTTTCTCTTGTAAGTTTTTTTTTTTTTTTCGGTGTATCTCGGTTTAGAGAGAGAACAGTGAAGAAATGAGAAAAAGAGTTCGCTCTTGTAATTGGAGACGATCTACTGGTGTAAATTCCTCAAGTAGTAAAATCCTCTGCAACTCTGTGGATGTAGGCAATTTGCCGAACCACGTAAATTTGTATGTGTTCCACTATGTTGTTTTCTGGTGCGAATTTTATCTTTCTATTTTTCGTTTCATTGTTGATCGTTCTATTTCAATATACCACAACACAATGTAATTACGTGTGCCTCAATTAAATCAAATAATTGGGAATTTTATAAAAAAATGAATAATATGGGTGGGTTTTGTCACAAGCTTAGATGGCCCTTTATAACAAAAGGCTTATGAAAATCTTAATATAGAGATTTGTTGTTCTGCTTCAAACATAAGAAAATAGCACAAAAGCATAAATTAAAAGAAAATTTACATACATACTTTTATACTACATAAATACCAGCATAAATCTCAAAGCTACTAAATGGTCTCAATTGTTGTGAACAACGACGACAATAAAACGAAAAATTGGAACGAAAAAATTACACGCAGAAAAACACCAGTGTCACACAAATTTATGTGGTTCGACAAATTCGTCTATGTCCACGGAGCTGCAGAGAATTTTATTTCTTCGAGGAATTACACCGTTGAGCGCCTCGACGTTTACAAGAAAATCTCTATTTTCTTCTCTCCCTTCCTCTCTCTCTCTCTTTTCTCTTAGCTCTCAAGAGGACTCTGTTTGACTTTCCTTGGCTTAGCTTCTTCTTTAAGCCAAAAGAGGCTATTTATAGAAACTATGAGGTGATAGGTGGGATGTGGTAGATGAGCGATAGGTGAGATTATTAAGTAGAAAGCTAATTAAATTGTGGTGGACTGGGTCTCCACATTACCCAACAATTCTCCCACTTAGAGACTAGGACACTGACTGCATCACCTACTGGTTGCATCATCTACTAGTTGTACTGACCTTTTCCTCAAACATGATATCCTTCATCTCAGCAACTCAAAGCCCCTGTCTTCATATCAGAAGACCAGCTGAAGTCGAGCACAACTTCAGCTTCTCACGAGTAACACTCTTAGTTGACATATCACCGTCAATGTAGTCTTGTACCACCAAGTTCTTTCCTGGGTTACTCCTATATCCTTCCCCTGCTGAAAGCCCTTTTCAACAAGTTCAAGTTTGTGTCTTTTGTTGCCATCAAGCGCGGACTTTACCCGATACACTCATTTGTTGTGCAATGTCTTCTTCCTTGGTAGAAGTTATGTCAGCTCCCAAGTCTGATTCCTTGGTAGAGGATCCGTCTCCTCCTTCTTGGTCAGCTCCACTTACTCGAATTCTCATCTTGCAAGATTTCTTCATAACTCTGTTGTTCTCCACCATTTGTTTGTACAAGGTCCAGTTTTCCTGCCTATGGCGCTCTACCACTTTTCAGGAAATTGACCTTCTTATGCTTCCCTATAATGCACCTCTGACTCAAGTGTCCACACCTGAGTAATCATGTAGTCATATATAGTGTGTCAGTTTTCTTATCTTGAGCCAGTACTAATGCTCCTTGGTAACCTTTCAGGTGTTATCTGAGAATACCACCCAATGACCACCATCATTGAGCTGTCCAATAGAGATGAGGTTTTTCTTCAACTCAGAAACGTCTCCGACCATTTGCAAAGTCCATTTGCTCTTGTTAGGGAGTACAATATCAACGTCTCTCATTCCTACCACGTTCAGAGCTTTTCCATCAGCCAGATATACCTTCTCAAAGTTACCTGCAACATAATTTTGCATTAACTCCTAACGGGAAGATGTATGGAAGGAAGCCTCTGAATCCAGTATCAAGTCATCAACATAACTATGAACTGCCATAAATAGTGAATCATGTATTTCTTCAGTTACAACATTAGCGTCATCATTCTCCTTCTTCTCAGGATTCCTGCAGTTTCTTTTTATGTGGTCAGCCTTGCCACAATTCCAGTAGGTTGTCTGTTGACCATAATTTGATTTTGATCTTCCTTTGTTTGAGTTTCTGTCATGTGATCTCCCTCTGGAATCAACATTCAGCTCCGAACTTGAACACGAGGCCTCGTCAGAATCCTTCTTGTGCACCTCCTCAGCCAAAATCAAATCACGAATATCATCACATTTCAGCTTAGATTTACCTGCAGAACTACTAACTGTCATCCTTATGGCTTCCCAGCTATTTGGCAATGAAGCCAATAATATTAGCCCACGTATCTCATCATCAAAATCAATTTCAATAGAAGACAACGGATTTATGATAGTATTGAAATCATTTTGGTGTTGAGCAACAAACACACATTCCGTCATCTTCAAATTGAATAACTTTTTTATCATATGCACCTTGTTATTCGCCGATAGCTTTTCATATATACCAGATAAAGCCGCCATAATATATGCAGTAGTTCTCTTCATGATGACGTTATGAGCAACTGATCTCGACAGCGTTAATCGTATAATCTCTAGAATCTGTCGATCCAACATATTTCATTATGCATCGTCCAACTTTTCTGGTCTCTTTCCCAGTAACAGAAGTTGAAGTTTCTTCCCATAGAGATAGTCATTTATCTGCATCCTCTAATAAGAAAAATCTGTGTCATTGAACTTCTCAATCCCCGATGTCATCACTTCGTCTCCGCCCATCGTTCATCCTTAGATTCGAACCCAAGCCTTGATATCAATTATTGTGAACAACGATGATAAAAAAATGAAAAATTGGAACGAGAAAAATTACACGCAGAAAAAAACCAGAGCGACACACAGATTTACGTGCTTCGGCAAATTTGTCTACGTCGACGGAGCTGCGTAGGACTTTATTTTTTTGAGGAATTATACCATCGAGCGCCTTGACGTTTACAAGAAAATATCTTTTTTTCTCTCCCTTCCTCTCTCTCTTTTCATGTCTTTCTCTTAGCTCTCAAGAGGACTTGACATGACCTTGCTTGGCTTGGCTTCTCCTTTAAGCCAAAAGAGGCTATTTATAGATACCATGAGAGTGGTAGGTGGGAAGTAGATGAGCGGTAGGTGGGATGTGGTAGGTGAGCGGTAGGTGGGAAAGTATGTGAGATTCTTAATTAGGAAACTAATTAAATTGTGGTGGACCGAGTCTCCACGTTATGCAACACCCAATAACAATTGAACGATTAAAGCATCCGACCAATCGTCCCGATTAGGATCAGCGGACACGCTATAACAAAAGGTACGACTAGCGTGTCATGACAACAACACCGAGTGTTCGAAGTGTGTATAGGAGCACCCGACTATAATTAGTTGACTAACTCATGGCAAGCGAGTTCGTCATACGACTGACCGACACCACTTCAATAGTGTAGTCTCCACTTAATTGGTCGCCTGAATCAGACAAACTCAGACAAGTCATCCCAACCAATTATCACCATGTAAAAAATTCAAATTGTAATGTGGATATGTTATAAAATCTGTATAATTAATTAGAATATTAATCATACAAAAATTGTTTCCATAATTGTTCCCTAATTCCTGTAATTGAACAAAATAAACTCATTTAAATATGAGACATAAATACGAATAAAGGGGACGGTCTTGCTCTACCCTTTGGATTCTCTCTACAACAAATTCTTGCCGATCTACTCTTTTCTTCTTCATTTGCTCGGCTCTAACTCTCAATGCATGTTCACAAAAGAATCTAGATCTAACAATATGACTCAATTGTTATGTAGGTAGATATATATAACACCTACACTTCAATATATGTAAATAATTTTTTATATCAGATTCAAGATTTGGATGGTATAAATATAAAACAGAAGCCTAGGATGTTAGACATGTAAATATATTGAATTTGGGTGGTATGCATGTAAATGCCCCTAAAATGAAAGAACTCGTGTATATATAGATATAAATGATAGTTTAGAATATAAGGGATGACTAAAGTCAAGGGCATCTCGTAGATAAGAGAATAAAGAAATACAGTGAAGACTTGGCAGCTGAGAGACACTCAGACTAGCTTCGGATAGAAGATAAACAAAGCTTTTTTTTCCTCTTTTAATGCTGGCCTTACATTTTATATATTATCTCTCTCTCTCTCTCTCTCTCCCTTATGATATATATGCTTTCAAATAACTCATTGTTGGTGATTAGCTTTTATTTGGTTTGGCTCTTTTTAGCTATAACATATATATATAT
>JXCR01040942.1:463115-474054 GCA_002079205.1 Phalaenopsis hybrid cultivar
ATATATATATATATATATATATATATATATATATATATATATATATATATATATTCATTTATATCTAAGTTTAAAGCACCACAATTCATGTGGTAATGTGATTTTGTGTCTTTCATTGTATATAAATGGTATAGGTTCAAATCCAACACCTAATAACTATTTTTCTAATTAATTAAAATTAATTAATTTTTAACCAAACACAAACACACTGTTCACGAATAATTTCATACACTAGCGAATTTTAAACAAGTTTTATTTTGAATAAGTTGAACAAGAGCCCAGCCTTGGCTCATTTATAGCCCTATACATGAATACATTGTTGTCCAATTGGTATTGCTAGCCAAATATTCATGTTTTATTATTTTTTCTTCGTTTAGTATGGCTTTCTATTAAATGATATGAACAAGTGCAAAGCGAATTAGGCCATATCATTATTTCTTCTTCAGTAGCACAAATTGAGTTTATGCCGCAGAAGTGTCATAACAATTAGAATGTTGGAGAAAGTTAGAGGTTGATACGGCTCCAACAAATCTTCATCATCTGACATGAATATTGCGGCATGATGTAAATCTCGAGGTAACTTTTTGAGCAAGAAGTATTCAAATCTCGATAAAAAATCATTTAGAGCTCTGATTTCAGCAAACATGCAGTCAAATTGACCGGCTTGACTAGAAAACCCCAGTGTTACCTAAACCAAATAAAGCTCAGATCAAGCCATTGACCTGTTTTCAAAGATTTCTGATCACATTTGAAAGGTCAAACAAATGTTGATGCTGATGACTCTATTGTCAAATCGAGTGTCTTGACAAGACAAATCTAACGAGTCTAAGATCACTCAATTTCAACATCATTAAGATACTCAAATGATTATTAAATATCATACGATCGAGAAAAGTCATTCGAACAGTCCGATCAAAGTGATTCATATTTTTATATTAATTGCACCCAGAACTCTATAAATAGAGCCTATGGCTTCCTCAATGCTCTGGTTTGGCCTGCTAATCTATGATATTCGAAGATGGTCTATAATCTGGTCAATTCCGCCATATCTCCTCTCAAACAAAGATGGATCGCTCTCCTTTCCTGCGAACTTTCATGAACATATCTCCCGATGGATGCCTGACACAGATCCTCAAAATTGCACTGAATCTTCTAGTGATGCTCAGGCCACCATTAGAAAAGACCTCTATAAAATAAATATTACACAATATGTATTAGTATGACAAATAAACATAATATTCTAATTCTAATTCAAATAAATTGATTTTCGAACTACTTGTGCCACACGTCCACAATTGCAATCGATATCTTCTTCTAATAGACATATGGAGAACATATCTACTCCTAATTACCTTGGTGATATGCGTGACATGCTATCTCGAAGGGTAGAACTTCTTCTTCCTTTTTTTAATTTATTTTTATTTTTTTATTTTATTTATTTTTAATAATAGAACCCCTGGGTTTTTTTTTTCTTTATATTAATCTTCAAAGCACAAATCTAAAGCACCAAAGTAGTATAAAATATCAAAATAGTATGCATGTACATATGAAAGTTAAGTGTCAGGTATGTAGATGCACAAGCATTGTGTGTGTGCTACTACATAAATATCCTATATAAAAATAAAAATTACATTTAGATCTAACTTTGGGAGATGTGCAAATTGGTATACAATTATGATTGAGAATTCCAAAACGGTATCTCAACGGAAAGCATGTACTAAAGTAGTTTTTTTTCCGTAACGGAAAATAAATTACCTTTCGTATTTTCTATAAGCGTCCACAGGTGGGCCCCGAAGCCCGATACAGCTCGAAAGTATTTTCGCGCTTTTGTCATAAGAATCTCTTAGCGGTGTTTGGCTGCATTAACGGCGTTATTAGGATTTAATAAATTCAAATTTATTAAATTTATTTCTTTCTTAGATTTATTAAGTTCTAATTTAACGTGAATCAGAATCAAAATTTGTATTTGGGGAGCTTCAACTTATTAGAAAATAGCTGCATAGCTCATGAAAAATATTTAGATATTGAAAAAGTTGGGTGGCTCCGGAAAGTTCACCCTATCTGGTCAGGATTGGTGGAAAAATACATATTTCAACAGTAGTTTTTTGAAAAAACTGTCAGAGCTTGATTTGTCCAAACAGACAAAACTGCAGTGTGACGACAGTTAGGGCTGTCAATTTGGCTCGTTGTTCGTGAACAACTTGTGTTCGGCTCGTTTGTTAAGCCTAACGAGCCGAACACGAACAATTTTTTAAGCTCGAAATGTAAACGAGCCGAACACAAACAACAGTTTGTTCGCTCGTGTTCGGCTCGAAATGACTCAAAAAAAAAATTATATAACTTTTTATTAAGCAATATATTATTTATATAATAATATATTATATATATTTATGTCTAAGTTTAAATCATAACATCTCATGTGGCAATGTGGTTAGTGTCTTCTTTCGTATAGGTTTGACCCAGGTCCGAATCACACACTTTACATCTATTTTTCTTAATTTTAGTTTAACAAGTCAATTTCGAGCCGAACACGAGCTATTTCGAACGAGCCGAGCACGAGCCAAGCCGACAGTGCAGTGACTAAAATTTCATAAATCCATGAATTTGTGTCTTTTTTTTTTTTTCTATTTGGCTCGATTTAGCTATAAATCCTATTAAGAAGGAGCTGCCAAACACCCCCATAGCTTCCACATGAAAATTGACTTTTCGATTAAATAATCATGTGGGACAAATTCATAAATATTTTATATCAATTAAGTGGAACGGTTAGGAAGCTTTCTAAAATAAAGAAGAAAATTAGGCTAACTAATTATAGACTCCTGTTTCATAATTATGGAATAATAGGTTATAATACCCCTAAAAAAACTCTAAATTCGTAAATTCAATAGTATTAGCCCTAATCTATATTTTCGCGTCCAAATAAGGTTACTCTTCGTTACTCATCTCATGACTCGAATCAGCGATCAACGATGATGGATCAGAGCCTCGAGTTCTAATAATTTGATACACAACATCACTCATTATAATGTTTAATTAATTCGGTTTAACAAATATTTAATGTTGAATTTTTTTTTTTGTTTTTTGGTTAATTTTGAATTTGCAAAAATAAGAATTTTGTTCAGAACTTCTTATAATTGGATTTGGTCTTCTTCAATAAAAAAAAATATTTAAGCTAAATCGCTTATTAAAAAAATATAAAAAATGTATAGGGTATTATAGAATATTTATAAGATAATTTTTTTTAATATAATATCTATTATCTTATAAAATTAAAAATATAAATTAATATTTTTTAAAATAATCTTATAAGTATTAAAAATTATATCATGCTCGGAAGAATATTTAATGAATAATATCAAACCTGCTGAAATAAACATTCAAAATATAGCTGCATGATTCAGAGGACATGCGTTTTGTACATTGTGCACGAACAAATATTATACTTGGTCTAGATTGTAATCATTTCCTTACAATTTACGGTAAAAAATGTTTTGTATGGGCTAGACCCGTGATTTTTTTCCTTTCTTGATTTTTCAACATAAAAATTTCTCGTGTCTTTTTGTGCCACTTTTCAATCATCTATGTTTGTTTGATTTTTTGTATATTACTGAAACGTTAAATTATCACCTTGATTCTTCCAACACCCAACAAGTGGAATTTATATATGTATGTACTACTCCATTCATTCCTATTTACATACTTAACACTTTAAATATTATATTTATATTTATAACATTTTAGTGCTATAAATTTACAGTTGAAAATATAAATTTTATTTATAAAAATTTAATAATTGATACAACCTCGCACTAATTTCGAGGCAACTTTTGGAGTGAGAAATATTCAAACATAAATTAAATGTCAATCATGACTCAGATTTCAATAAAATTATATTCAAGCTGACCAGTCTGATGAAACGGACCTAATGATACCAAAATGGGCCAATCCAAGTCAAGTCAAGTCCCTATCAAGTCATTAAACTATTTTTGAAAGCTTTCTTGACACATTTGAAATGTCAAATGAATGTTGAATTCAGAGAGTTTATAGCTGAATCAAGCATATTGACAAAATAAATTCATCGAGCCAAAGGTCACCCAATTCTGACATCAATATGGTCGTTAAATATCCATCAAATGTTGTATAATCGAGAGAATCTATCTGAGTCGTCCGATCAGTGTGATTTGTATTCTTTCGTTAATTGCATCCATAACTATAAATAGAACAACAAGTTCATTTATACGTCGACGTTGTAATTCATATGATTATATAGCATTTTCCTGCATATTGAACAATGAGGTCTCTATAATCAAGCCTCGTATTTTTTTTTTTACATTTTTTCATGTAAAAATTTTTAAATCCTCTAGTCGTTGTTTTCTTTTATCTGAGTGTGTGTTGAATCTTCATTTAATGCTAAGACGATAATATATTACTCTACCACCACGAATATTCAAGCAAGTATCAATTATATTGATATTTTTAATGTGAGATTAAATATTTGAGTGTTATGCAAGTAAATATGAAAGTGAAAGTGTTAGATATGTAAATACGTAAAACTTGTGCGGTATGCAAGTAAAAGCCCTTATTATTAATATTATAATTAATATTAGTAATATATTATTATTATTATTATTATTTTAATTATGAGCACCACCATGAGGAGTGCAGAGACGGGGACCAAGAAACGCACCACCAATTGGTGGCCTATGAAGAGGCTGATGGAATATTCCACTGGACCCACACCGCGCAAGTATCAACCTATGTCCAAAAGAATCGCCACTCCACAACCATGTCTGACCTGTCAGTGACTTGCGCTACCCACAGTTGTCTCCCTATATATATATATATATATATATATATATATATATATATATATATATATATATTATGAATAATCCCAATTTTATCGAGAATTAAAATCAATTGAAATTAAATCACACCCCGGAATAATGAGAAACCATCAATTCAATAAAAAAATAGAAATAAAAATTCAAACATAAGCACAATGAAAACAACCATAAAAATGCACGCGAATTTAGTCGCCCACACGAGTCAAGTTGGATGGGCGACGCTTGTCGGCACAACCACTACCTTTGGATTGACCGTTGATTTCCTAGAGGAAGCCCTAGGTTAGGAAGGTNTAAATTTTATATTTATATTTATAACATTTTAGTGGTATAAATTTACACTTGAAAATATAAATTTTATTTAAAAAAAAGTTAATAATTGATACAACCCCACACGAATTTCGAGGCATAGTACAAATTTGGAGGTAACTTTTTGAGTGAGAAATATTCAAACATAAATTAAACGTAAACCATGACTCATATTTCAACAAAATTAAAGTTAAGCTGACCAGTTTGATGAGATAGACCTAATGATATCAAAATGAGTCTAATCTAAGTCAAGTCAAGTCCCTATCAAGTCATTAAACCATTTTTGGAAGCTTTTTGGACGCTTTTGAAATGTCAAATGAATGTTGAATTCGGAGAGCTTATAGTCGAATCAAACGTCTTGACAAAACAAATACATCAAGCCCAATGTCACTCAATTTTGACATCATTAAGGTCGTTAAATGTCCATCAAATGTTGTCTGATCGAGAGAATCTCTCTAGGTCGCCTGATCAGAGTGATTCGTATTCTTTCATTAATTGCATCCATAACTATATAAATAGAGCAACAAGTTCATCTGCACGTCGACGTTGTAATTCATAAAATTTGTAGCATTTTCTTGCGTATGGAACAATGAGATCTCTATAATCAGGCCCCGTATTTTTTTTACGTTTTTTTATGTTTTTTCACGTAAAAACTTTTAATGTCTCTAGTTGTTGTTTTTTTTATCTGAGTGTGTGTTGAATCTTCGTGTAGCGCTAAGACGATAACATATTACTCTACCGTCGCGAATATTCAAGCAAGTATCAATTATATTCATATTTGTAATGTGAGATTAAATATTTGACATGTAAATATAAAAGTTGAAGTGTTGGATATGTAAATACGTAAAACTTGTGCGGTATGCAAGTAAAAGCCCCTATTATTAGTATTATAATTAATATTAGTAATATATTATTATTATTATTATTTTAATTATGAGCATCGCTATGAGGAGTGCGGAGACGGGGACGAAGAACACCAATTGGTGGCCTAAGAAGAGGCTGATGGTATATTCCACTGGACCCACACCGAGCAAGTATCACCCTATGTCCAAAAGAATCGCCACACTCCACAACCATGTCTGACCTGTCAATGTGACTTGCGCTACCCACAGTTGTCTCCCTATATATATATATATATATATAATAATCCCAATTTTATCGAGATTTAAAATAAATTGAAATTAAATCACATCGCGGAATAATGAGAAACCACCAATTCGATAAAAAAATTAAAATAAAAATTCAAACAGAAGCATAATCAAAACAACCAGAAAAATGCACGAGAATTTAGTCGCCCACACGAGGTAAGTTGGATGGCCAACGCTTGTCGGCACAACCACTACCTTTGGATTGACCGTTGATTTCCTAGAGGAAGCCCTAGGTCAGGAGGATTGTGTTGGACACATTTTTAGCAAATATGAGAGTTCCTCTTATAATTTTATATCTATACCTAAGCTGGTCAGAATCCCAAATTCTCGATGGTTTTTGTGTTTTTAACCTTTTTTGAAGGTTATTGGGATAGTTCGATCTTGAAGAATGAAAAAAGCTTTTTAGCATGTTCATTCTACAGGATCGTGGGAGGTTTGTAGGACAGAAAAAACTTTGTAGCTAGGCCCGATTCCCAACAAGCTGCCTCACCATCTACCCTTATTGCAAAGTGAAATCCGACGTATAGGAATATTTTTGTCAAAAAGATTTTGGTTATTTTGTATGTTCTGATGTCGACGAGCCGCTATTCATTTGAGATGTGAGAGACCTACTCTTTGCCCTGAGACTTAGCTAGAGCTTTGCAAGCATCAATGCATTCCCATACAAAATAAACATATTTTGATCGCTTATTCTCTAGGTTTATGATAATAAGAGCAAAACTTTTTTTTACCGTGAGTATTTATAGGTATCCTCGAAGATGTAATTAACCAGAGGAATACATTCTTTTGGGAGAGTCTTAACCCCAAAACCAAAATATTCTTTTTGGTTCAATGGTTATGGGTGGCTTATGTTGGGATTATCTTCGTGGATGTTATTGTTTCGAGGTACTTCGATTCGATCATGTTAAGACGCAAACTCTCGATCCTTCATATGAGAATTACCAATATGTAAGCGTTTCACTTGTTTTTTTTTGTATATTTATTGTTGTTTATCGCTTTTATTCGATTACTCTCATTTTCAAATCATTTATATGATCCAGGAGGAAAATTTATTCGAATAATGATTTATACGACGACATATAAATTGACAAGTTAACCACTTCGAATCTTCAAAAGAATCAAGAAAATAACCAAACACGAGCCAAGCCTAAGTTTACTCAAAGTCAGCTCGTGTACACCCTTATGCACATCAATCAAATTTTTAATATCATATAAATTTTATTATTACCCAAATTTTAAAAGTAAAATACATGTTTTCATGCATCAGAATGTGCAATATATATATATATAGAGAGAGAGAGAGAGGTTAGATACGTAAATTCATAAGAATTGTGTGGTATATATGCAAATAGCCCAATAAATGGCATAATTCATATCGTAGCTTTATGAAAAAACAAAAGCATTCACCATTGTAGTTCCATCAAATCATTCAGGATTATACATTTTCATTTTGATTTAACAACATTAATTAGGTGAAACATAAGTGTCGTCAATATTATATCTTTTCAAAATTTGTAAGATGTAAAGCTTATAAATAAATTTATTTTCTATGCTTTTATTGAACGGCTATTAAGCTTCAAATGGTCAATTAATTTAGTTTGTGACAATGCGTTTTACAAGAGATCTCTTATTGGCCAAGAATTTGACGAAAATTAAGATCATTCAATTATCATTAGAAACGTGTTTTGAATATAATAACTCCATTTTATGCTGATAATTTGTCATTAAAAGTTAATGTCATCATGATGACAAACAAATTAAAAAATAAATATTTGCAACAAAATTAAAATAATTTTATTTATTTTCATAATTAAATGTAAGGAAAATTTAGTCCAATAAGATTTATTTTCAATAGTTTAAATTAATAAATTTATTAAGTGAATTAAAATGTATCTCGATAAAATCACACGTCTTGATTTTTATAGTAATAAATTTATTGAATGAATGTTGTGATATGAATTACTAAATAGATGACTCAAATTTTAAAATCTTCCCTAATTACCATGAAAAAGATTCTTTTATTATCTCCTTTAATTCCCAAATAAGGATGTTCATGGCACCTCAATATTTACAAGTATAATTAAATTGTATAGAAAATATTATTATTATTAATTCATAAAAATAATATAACTAAAATATTACATAATTAATATAAATTACATATTTTACTGAATAAATTTCTTCAAATTCTAATAGATAATGTATATTATTAATATTAAAATCATCACGGAAAAAGCTTGCAAGGTTCCGGAATCGACAGGCAGATTCCAGTTTAGATTCCCGCACACCCACTTGCAAACCAACTCTCAATGGCCGCACTAATAATATCACTCGTCAGCATCCATTGATTCTGCATCACGATTCGTGCTCAGAAAAGCCACTAATCCTGCACGAATCATACACTAAATCCAACGCTGCAGAACCAAATTATTCACTGTTCCCCACGGCAATAGCTTTTATAAGATTTATTCACACGTGGCCTCCACAGCACAGCTGAATCTCCCCCCGGNCTCTGCATCACGATTCGTGTTAAGAAAAGCCACTAATCCTGCACGAATCTTACACAAAATCCAACGCTACAGAACCAAAATGTTACAATTTTCCCCACGGCAATAGCTTTTATAAGATTTATTCACACGTGGCCTCCACAGCACAGCTGAATCTGCCCCCGGACTCCAACCCCTCCCCAAAATTCCATTTCACGAACCTTCCTCACGTCCGGGAATATTCCCCCCTTCTATAAATTCGAAGTTCATCTTTCTCCCAGCAACAGCAAATCTCAGCCATCCAATCACAAAAGAAGGAATGGGTGGCTGGGCTATAGTGGTACACGGCGGCGCCGGCGTCGACCCGAGATTGCCGGAGGAACGTCAGGCGGCGGCGAAGCGTATTTTGGCTCGGTGCCTTGAGATAGGCGCTGCGGCGCTGAGCGCCGGAGCGGCGGCCGTCGACGTGGTTGAAACGGTGGTGAGGGAATTGGAGACCGACCCATTCTTCAATTCGGGCCGCGGGTCGGCCCTGACTGCCCGAGGGACGGTGGAAATGGAGGCCAGTATAATGGACGGTCGTGATCGACGATGCGGAGCCGTGTCTGGAATCACTACCGTTAAAAATCCGGTTACGCTCGCTCGCCGGGTTATGGACTTCTCACCGCACTCTTACCTGGCCTTTCAAGGCGCCGAGGAGTTCGCCGTCGAACAGGTAAGGGAATTAATTTATTTTTTTTCTTTTGTTTTCGACCGTTGATTTGATGATGGGTTGGCGAAATGGACGGTGGATGATGGTTTTGTTAAAACCCGACCTATAAAATTCCAAATTCGGTTAATTGGAAAAAAAATTATTTTTTTATTATGTAAATATAATATAAATCGTAAATAGATATTTATCTTAAATTTTAAATGTTGTTTTATTGCATGTGTTTTGATTTAGAATATTTGGATATATATTTCCTAAAAAAATTTAATTTTAGATTTAAAATTATGAATTGAGAGGAATAATAAAATTTGTAATGAAAAATAGCAAATGAAACTGAATCTCACGAAATTTTTAGATTTTAGTCAGAGGAAAAAAAAATCAAGTGTGAATGATCTTTATATGAAGATCTTTATATAGATAGATGTATTCGGGTGTCGGGCGGCAAAGTAGTCGAGTTTCAGCGAGCTCAAGCTTGGCTCATATTCGACTCGTAACAGTTTGGTTGTGTTCAGCTCGAAATTGAATTCTTAAAATTATTTGGAAAAAAATAGATTTAATTTGTTGGATTCGAACTAGTCCAAATCTATACAAAAGAGAACACATAACCACATTGCTCAAACAGTTATGATTTAAACATAGATATAAATATATATAATATATTATTTTTTAAATAATATATTTTTTTTATTTCGAGCCAAAACTAGTCGAACATGTGCGAACAAAGATTGTTCGTGTTCGGCTTATTTTTAATTCAAGCTTAAAAAAAAATTGTTCGTCTTCGGCTCGTTTACTTGAGCAACAAGTAGAATACGAGCTACTTATTGAGTTGAACATGAGTTATTTACAGACAATGAGCTTTTTTTTTACGGCTCTATTCAAGTTCACTCGAATTTCATTCACATAAGGATGACAGAACATGAAGATCACACGAATATAATAAGCACAAAGAAACAAAAATGTCATGCAGAAATCTCATGTGCTTTGGAATCTAAGGTTAGATACGTTTTTATTTTTATTTTTTATTTTATTTATTTATTAATCCTTTGATAAACAATTATGAGGTTGATAGAGCTTTAAAGTATAAAAAAAAATAGGTTTAAAATATAATCAAAATTTGGTCAAATTAAGCCTTAAAATTATTAAAATTTTAAACTGAGTAGAATATATGATAAAATAATCAATCATAACATTCTGAATTTAATAATATGTTTTAAATATTTATCAATCAAATTTTAATTTAGCAGCCATATTATTTTCAGTTAACTGCACTCTCTTTTTTAAATTGCACCTCCTAATTCGAACCATTTGTTTTTTGCAGGGCGTGGAATTAGTGGAAAACGACTACTTCATAACCGACCAAAACCTGGCCATGCTTAAACTCGCCAAAGAAGCAAATGCAATCTTGGTTTGTTTCATTGCTTCTAATTTTTAATCATTAAAAAA
>JXCR01040942.1:478156-523462 GCA_002079205.1 Phalaenopsis hybrid cultivar
AAAAAAATCAAGTCAATGAAATCAACATGTATTTTGACTCACCAACAAGTTTAATATCAGTGTTATCAACCAGCCATTGTGCTCCATCCTTCATAAACCCAACATAGCTTGTGTCAAACTCTTTCTTCCACATAAGTTCCCTGAAGTAAATTAGTAAAATTTCTGATGAACGTTTCAAAACTAAACAAAAATTTCACTATTATCTAATCTTACAATCATAACAAGAAAACAAAGGATCTCAAACTTCAATATATTAATATTAATCCATTGAAAATAAAAAAAAAAAGTATGAGAAACTATATTAATTATTATAAAGTAAAAAGAGGATCAGAATTCTAATTTCTACAACATAGTTAGCGTATTGAGCTAAAATCAAGCCCATACCCATTAAAGAATCAAAGCTATTAAAATAAATATGTAAGGTAGCACAAAAAGGACCACTAATATAAACAAAAGAGCAGTTTTGCCAATGGCACTTTTCCACAAAAATGAAGATACATAAAATTAGTGAAATACACACCAATTCCTATGCATTTACATGTCTATAACTTAAATTTTACTAAGGTGGTATGCATGTAAAAGTTGAAGTTTAGGTGATAAATATGTAAATATATAGGAATTGAGTGGTATGTATACAAATCTTCCAATAATCAAATCAGGAAATCCAAACTAAAAACAGAACGCATCCCAATCAAACAAGCATCATTCTACGCCAAGTCTCAAACAAACTAGAATAAAACTACGAAATATTGAAACAAATGAGATATTCAAATCTTTATCTATCAGAATATTAAATAAAACATAGTGACGATGTTGCAGAGCAGAATTTTGGCTAAAACTCAATATTAATTGAGAAGATAAACTTACCTTAAAAAATGGTAATAGTTAATTCTCCGAGTAGAAATAATTAGAAAATGTTATCCAAGAAATAAGTGGCAGAATAATTTACTTGTCAGTGTTTAGTGTTCTGAAAAGCACACGTAGAACTCCTCTTGGAATATGTAGGGACTCCATCGCTTCAGCTGTAGGAATTNAAATCATTTATATGATCCAGGAGGAAAATTTATTCAAATAATGATTTATTCGACGACAAATAAATAGACAAGTTAACCACTTCGAATTTTCAAAAAAATCAAGAAAATAATCAAACACGAGCCAAGCCTGAGTTTATGTTTTCATGAATCATATATATAAAGAGGTTAGATACGTAAATTCATAAGAATTGTGTGGCATATATGCAAATAGCCCCATAAATGACATAATTCATATCGTAGCCTTATGAAAAAAAACCAAGCTTTCGCCATTGTAGTTCCATCAAATCATTCGGGATTACACATTTTCATTTTGATTCGACAACATGAATTAGGCGAAACATAAGTATCGTCAATACCTATATCTTTTCAAAATTTGTAAGATCTAAAGCTTATAAATAAATTTATTTTTTATGCTTTTATTTAACGGCTATTAAGCTTCTAATGGTCCATTAATTTAGTTTGTGATAATGCCTTTTACAAGGGATCTCTTACTGGCCAAGAAACGTGTTTTGAATATATTAACTCCATTTTATGTTCATAATTTGTCATTAAAAGTTAATATCATCATGATGACAAACAAATTAAAAGATAAATATTTGCAACAAAGTTAAAATAATTTTATTTATTTTCATAATTAAATGTAAGGAAAAATTTAGTCCAAGAAGATTTATTTTTAATAATTTTAATTAATAAATTTATTAAGTGAATTAAAATGTATCTCGATAAAATCACATGTCTTGATTTTTATAGTAAAAAATTTATTGAATGAATGTTGTGATATGAATTACTAAATAGATGACTCAAATTTAAAAATCTTCCCTAATTACCATGAAAAAGATTCTTTTATTATCTCCTTTAATTCCCAAATAAGGAGGTTCATGGCACCTCAATATTTACACGTATAATTAAATTGTATAGAGAATATCATTATTATTAATTCATAAAAATAATATAACTAGATCTAAAAAAGTATATCATTGATATAATCTACATATTTTACTGAATAAATTTCTACAAATTCTAATAGATAATATATATTATTAATATTAAAATCAGCACCGGAAAAAGCTTGCAAGGTTCCGGAATCGACAGGCAGATTCCAGTCTAGATTCCCGCACACCCACTTGCAAACCAACTCTCAATGGCCGCACTAATAATATCACTCGTCAGCATCCATTGACTCTGCATCACGATTCGTGTTAAGAAAAGCCACTAATCCTGCACGAATCTTACACAAAATCCAACGCTACAGAACCAAAATGTTACAATTTTCCCCACGGCAATAGCTTTTATAAGATTTATTCACACGTGGCCTCCACAGCACAGCTGAATCTGCCCCCGGACTCCAACCCCTCCCCAAAATTCCATTTCACGAACCTTCCTCACGTCCGGGAATATTCCCCCCTTCTATAAATTCGAAGTTCATCTTTCTCCCAGCAACAGCAAATCTCAGCCATCCAATCACAAAAGAAGGAATGGGTGGCTGGGCTATAGTGGTACACGGCGGCGCCGGCGTCGACCCGAGATTGCCGGAGGAACGTCAGGCGGCGGCGAAGCGTATTTTGGCTCGGTGCCTTGAGATAGGCGCTGCGGCACTGAGCGCCGGAGCAGCGGCCGTCGACGTGGTTGAAATGGTGGTGAGGGAATTGGAGACGGACCCGTTCTTCAATTCGGGCCGCGGGTCGGCCCTGACTGCCCGAGGAACGGTGGAAATGGAGGCGAGTATAATGGACGGTCGTGATCGACGATGCGGGGCCGTGTCGGGAATCACGACCGTTAAAAATCCCATTACGCTCGCTCGCCGGGTTATGGACTTCTCACCGCACTCTTACCTGGCCTTTCAAGGCGCCGAGGAGTTCGCCGTCGAACAGGTAAGGGAATGATTTTTTTTTTCTTTTGGATCGACCGTTGATTTGATGATGGGTTGGCGAAATGGACGGTGGATGATGGTTTTGTTAAAAGCCGACTTATAAAATTCCAAATTCGGTTAATTGGAAAAAAAAAATCATTTTTTTATTATGTAAATATAATATAAATCGTAAATAGATATTTATCTTAAATTTTATGGGAAAGTCGGGAATATTAAATGTTGTTTTATTGCATTTGTTTTGATTTAGAATATTTGGATATATATTTCCTTAAAAAAAATTAATTTAAGATTTAAAATTATGAATTGAGAGGAATAATGAATTTTGTAATGGAAAATAGCAAATGAAACTGAATCTCACGAAATTTTTAGATTTTAGTCAGAGGAAAAAATATCAAGTTTGAATGATCTTTATATGGAGATCTTTATATAGATAGATGTATTCGGGTGTAGGGCGGCAAAGTAGTCGAGTTTCAGCGAGCTCAAGCTTAGCTCATGTTCGACTCGTAACAGTTTGGTTGTGTTTAGCTCGAAATTGAATTCTTAAAATTATTTGGAAAAAAATAGATTTAATTTGTTGGATTCGAAACTTGTCCAAATCCATACAAAAGAGAATACATAACCACATTGTTCAAATAGTTATGATTTAAATATAGATATAAATATATATAATATATTATTTTATAAAAAATATTTTTTTTTTATTTCGAGCCAAAACTAGTCGAACGTGTGCAAACTAAGACTATTTGTGTTCGGCTTATTTTTAATTCGAGCTTAAAAAAAATTGTTCATCTTCGGCTCGTTTACTTGAGCAACAAGTAGAATACGGGCTATTTAATGAGTTGAACATGAGTTCTTTGTGAGCAATGAGTTTTTTTTTTTACGCTCTATTCAAGTTTACTGGAAGTTCATTCACATGAGGATGACAGGACATGAAGATCACACGAATATAATAAGCACAAACAAACAAAAATGTCATGCGGAAATCTCATGTGCTTGGAATCTAAGATTAGATACGTTTTCATTTTTATTATTTATTTATTTATTTATTAATTCTTTGAAAAATGATTATGAGGTAGATAGAGCTTTAAACTACAAAAAAATAGGTTTAAAATATAATCAAAAGTTGGTCAAATTAAGCCTTAAAATTATTAAATTTTTAAACAGAGTAGAATATATGATAAAATAATCAATCATAACATTCTGATTTTAATAATATTTTTTAAATATTTATCAATCAAATTTTAATTTAGCAGCCATATTATTTTCGGTTAACTGCACTCTCTTTTTTAAATTGCACCTCCTAATTCTGAACCATTTGTTTTTTACAGGGCGTGGAATTAGTGGAAAACGACTACTTCATAACCGACCAAAACCTGGCCATGCTTAAACTCGCCAAAGAAGCAAATGCAATCTTGGTTTGTTTCATTGCTTCTAATTTTTAATCATTAAAAAATTTAATTAATGAAAATATTTTCATAATATTTTCATTAAAAATTAGTTATAATATATATATATATATATATATATATATATATATATATATATATATATATATATCGAACACTCCTAACTTATTTTTATAAAACATTTATACCATATATATATTTTCTATTTATTAACTCCTCAAATACATTTTATTTGGACCGCAGTTCGATTACAGAGTGGCGGCTGACACGTGCGGTGCCAGTGCGGGGGCGGCGATGTCATTTGACACCGGAATCCAAATGAACGGCTTGCCCATCTCCGTCTACGCACCGGAGACCGTCGGATGCGTGGTGGTGGACAGCACCGGCGGCTGCGCAGCCGCCACGTCGACCGGGGGGCTGATGAACAAGAAATGCGGTCGCATAGGAGACTCGCCGATAATCGGTGCGGGAACGTACGCGTGCGATGTATGCGCCGTCTCGTGCACGGGAGAAGGGGAGGCGATCATACGTGCGACACTCGCACGTGACGTGGCGGCGGTTATGGAATATAAAGACTTGGGTTTGCAGGCGGCGATTGATTACGTGATTAAGGAGAGATTAGATGGGGGTAAAGCTGGGATTATAGCTGTGGGTAAGGATGGGGAGGTGGGTTATGGCTTTAATTCTAATGGAATGTTTAGGGGATGTGCTACTCAGGATGGGTTTATGGAAGTGGGGATTTGGGAGTGATTTGATTAAGTAATTAATGAGTTTGTTAATTACTTCTNCGGCTTTAATTCTAATGGAATGTTTAGGGGATGTGCTACTGAGGATGGGTTTATGGAAGTGGGGATTTGGGAGTGATTTGATTAAGTAATTAATGAGTTTGTTAATTACTTCTATGCAGGTGAGAATTGGGGGAATAAGTTGTTAATGACTTGTGTTAATTACTAAATCTCAATGTGTTAATCAATAAAATGGCTCTTGTGTTTGTTTATTTATTTGTTGGTTAGTTGTTTGGTTGGTGTTAATTATAATTTTTGGATACACTATTAAGTAATGAGGATAAAAAGAATATTTATATAAATACATTATGATTATTGTGTATTCATATAATCTAAAACATTGTACATCAAAAATATGTTAATATGAACTTTAAAGAGATCATATGGCTGACAGAAGAGGCGATGCGACAGCCTAGGACGCGCCAAAGAAGATTCGAAACCCCATACCTAATCATCAGAGATTTGCAGGCTGGGAGGAAGATAATCCTCAGGCGAACTTAACTCTCTACTACTCTCCTAGAGTCAATTGACAGTTGTTACGATCATTCAATATATAGACATCCGTAACATAAAAGTCGGGCGGGAGCTGTCACAAGCTTTCGGTCACATCCAAGGGGATGTTATTTTTAATTTTTTTGCCCTCATAAAGTTTTATTTCTTAGGAAGCTAATAAAAAATCTTCATATATTTTTTTGTATGTTCTGCCTAATAGTTGCATCCATTTATAGTTTTTCTTATAACAAGCATAAATCTAAGAAAATGACCTTTGTAATTTCAAATCAAAAAATTCATCATCATATTACAAGTTTATAGTTATGTGCATCTCTAACTTGATAAATATTTTCATATGTAATATTAAATTACCCCAATTTTTCTAATTGGTAGATATATATTCTTATATAACTATCAAATTTTAAAGTGCATTATAAATAATTGCTATAGTTTTATGAATAATATTTTATAAACTCTTATAACTCCTCCTTAAGTATATAAAAAAGGAAATATAAAAAGGCTTATGCTTCATCTAAGTCATTATGTAGGAAAGGAAAAAAAAAAAAAACTTAGAAGGGTAATATTATAAAACTTGAATAAGATCAGACATTATAGTAATTTCAATATTTTTAAAATTAACAAATATGGTAAGTGAGAAAATATAAATATAGTATAAATTAACACCCAAGATTACTAATTAATTCAGCACAAAAGGATTTGAAAAGAAATAATTGAAGTTAAAAGATGACATGTAAAAAAACTTTTTAAAATAATTTATTAACAATAAATTTAATAAAAAAAGGCAACGCTCAACAGAAATAATAAAAATAAAAAAAAAATAATTACAAATCCTACCCTCCAATAATCAGTCTACAGCTAATGTCATCCAAATGATATAAAATATAATGATCATTCAAAAACCATGCATAAATGTATTAGAAATTTATATGTATATATATTTCTTTTATTCCCATTTTATTCAAAAGCATATTTACAGAAAGCAGGTTATGATTTGATTAGAATGCACCTGATAGGGGAGCCCTCTGCGCCACGCAACCTCAGAGGCAGGCAATGCAAATCGTAGACACCAGGCTTAACATGTTCTAACTTTAAGCCCTCAACGATGATAATATCCTGAGTAAATAAATAAATAAACAAATAAAATTGTTGGCGAACAATAATAATTTGTTTAAAAACTGGACTGTTGATGAAATTTTCTGAGGCATACTGAAATTTAAAAATTACGCAAGGCATAAATGTAAAACTGAAATCATACCCTGTTCTTGAGTAAAACCAGATGAGATGGGATCAGATCATCATATGCAGCAATGGACAAGTAATCAATACCTGAAATTTTTGGAAAGAAAGAAAGGTAATGAGCAGGAAAATGAAGAAAACAGCTCATCATGATTCACACAGGAAAATGAAGAAATTTTCAATAAATTTAAGAAATCACAACAAAAAAATATAGAAGTAGTGTCATGCAAATTTAATAAAAGAAAAACATGCAAAATCCTGTATCAACCATACAAGCACTGCATGGAAAATATGAAGGTAATAAATCATAATTCTGTAAATGAAAGCAAAAAACAAAGAGCACTATAGGAATTGATATTATATTATATATTAATTTGGGTAAAAAAACGATAAATAAGCACACCATAGTATAGTGGGGCTGGCCTAAGGGAAAGCTTATAGTGGGGCTTGAAATGTTTGAGGGAAACATGGAAAAGAAAGTTAAATTTGAAGAGATTGTCAAAAGGTTAAAATAATAATAATAATAATAATAATAATAATAATAATAATAGCCTCTTATTCATGTGATAAAGCCATAGACAAAAATTAAAAAACAAACAATAAATTAAAAAAAATGGAACATTGGAATGAAAGGCTAATCTTATGCTAGAAGCTATAATAAATGAGGAAACAATATCCACTACAAATGGTACAACAACAACAACAANAATCAGATGGCTGACAGAAGAGGCGATGCGACGGCCTGGGACACGCCAAAGAAGATTCAAAACCCCATACATAGTCGTCAAACATTTACAGGCTAGGAGGAAGATAATCCTAAGGCGAACTTAACTCTCTTCTACTCTCCTAAAGTCAATCGACAGTTGTTACGGACATAGAAGGGTAATATTATAAAACTTGAATTAGATCAGACATTATAGTAATTTCAATATTTTTAAAATTAACTAATATGGTAAGTGAGAAAATATAAATATAGTTGAAAAAAAAATTTTTTTTAATAGTATTAATTAACACCCAAAATTACTAATTAATTCAGCACAAAAGGATTTGAAAACAAATAATTGAACTTAAAAGATGACATGTAAAAAACTTTTTAAAATTATTTATTAACAATAAATTTAATAAAAAAAAGGCAACGCTCAACAGAAATAATAAAAATAAAAAATAATAATCACAAATCCTACCCTCCAATAATTAGTCTACAGCTAATGTCATCCAAATGATATAAAATATAATAATCATTCAAAAACCATACAGAAATGTATTAGAAATATATATATATATATTTCTTTTATTCCCATTTTATTCAAAAGCATATTTACAGAAAGCAGGTTATGATTTGATTAGAATGCACCTGATAGGGGAGCCCTCTGCGCCACGCAACCTCAGAGGCAGGCAATGCAAATCGTAGATACCAGGCTTAACATTTTCTAATTTTAAGCCCTCAACGATGATGATATCCTGCGTAAATAAATAAATAAACAAATAAAATTGTTGGCGAAGAATAATAATTAGTTTAAAAACTGGACTGTTGATGAAATTTTCTGAGGCATACTGAAATTTAAAAATTACGCAAGGCATAAATGTAAAACAGAAATCATACCCTGTTCTTAAGTAAAACCAGATGAGATGGGATCAGATCATCATATGCAGCAATTGACAAGTAATCAATGCCTGAAATTTTTGGAAAGAAAGAAAGGTAATGAGCAGGAAAATGAAGAGAACAGCTCATCATGATTCACACAGGAAAATGAAGAAATCTTCAATAACTTTAAGAAATCACAATAACAAAATATACAAGTAGTGTCATGCAAATTTAATAAATGAAAAACATACAAAATCCTGTATCAACCATACAAGCACTGCATGGAAAAATAGAGGTAATAAATCATAATTCTGTAAATGAAAGCAAAAAACAAAAAAACACTATAGGAATTCATATTATATTATATATTAATTTGTGTAAAAAAACGATAAATAAGCACACCATAGTATAGTGGGGCTGGCCTAAGGGAAAGCTCATAGTGGGGCTTGAAATGTTTCAGGGAAACATGGAAAAGAATGTTAAATTTGAAGAGATTGTCAAAAGGTTAAAATAATAATAATAATAATAATAATAATAATAACCTCTTGTTCATGTGATAAAGCCATAGACAAAAAATTAAAAACAAACAATAAATTAAAAAAAAATGGAACATTGGAATGAAAGACTAATCTTATGCTAGAAGCTATAATAAATGAGGAAACAATATCCACTACAAATGGTACAACAACAACAACAAGCCTTCATCCCACTAAGTGGGGTCTGCTACATGAATCCTATTTCTCCATTGTGTCCTATTAAGTGTCATATTTTCATTTAGTTCTATTAAATTTAGATAATTTTATACACAACATGCCCTAGTTTATTAAGATCTGCCTCCACCTTTTTAACATAAGTCGAATCTAAAACACCTACTCTCCTAACTGGATCATCAAATGGTTGACGTTTAATGTGACCAAACCATCTAGGATGATTCTCCCTAATCTTACATGCCACTGAAGCTACACTAACCCTTTCACGGATACATTTGTTTTTGCATTTTGTCTCTAAATGTTAAGCCACTAATCCACCTAAGCAGTTTCATCCCGACAACACTTAACTTATTTTTATGCTTCTCTTTTAAAAACTAAGATTCTATGTCATAAAGCATTGTAGGTCTCACCATCATCTTATAAAATTTTCCTTTTAAGTATAATCAGAACTTTTCTATCACACAATAGGCCCGATGCATTCCTCCACTTCAACCATCCAACTTGAATTCTAGTAATAACATCCCCATCTATATCACCATCACTTTGAACAATAGAATCGAGGTATCTAAAATGCTCACACCTTCTAATGATTTGATCCCCCATTGTTACAACTCTACCGCTAGATCTACCACTACTAAAACTATATTTCGTGTATTTAATTTTAAATCTACTAAAATAAAGACCTTTAGAGTCTAATGTAGACCTCCATAATTCAAGTTTTTCCTGAACTCTTTCTTTAGTCTTATCCACAATAAGATAAATCCTCCGATAAGTGTCCAATAAGAACATCCAAAACTAAAGTAAAAAATATGGGCTTAAAACCCATCCTTGATGTAATCCATTAAAATAGAAAAACACTCGGTCAATCATTCTTCTATTCGAACACAACAACCCTAATATACATATCTTTAATGACTTGAATATAAGTCACATCAACACCTTTCTTTTATATAACTCTCCAAATAACTTCTCTCGAAATAAGAGCAGCATATTGGGGCTCCGCGTCTCTATACACATATGTAGATCCCGTCTAGGTTTAGCTTTGATGCCAAATTGAAATCATTGCTAAAAAAATCTCCTTCATTTTATTTAACGAGAAGCTTATATAGAGCCGTACAAGCTACAACATTTACAACTAAATCTCTAAACTTCATCTAATTACAAATATGCCTACATTAGATACAAATCTCAACAAATATATTTTATGTTGATCATTCTTCTTTAAACCAAATACAAAAAAATAAATTCCTATATCTACTTTAAACCAAACCAAAAACTTCAAAGGATTTCAAAAACAATATAGTTCAATTACGCTATATTCCATTTACACTGCATTCACTTTTCAACAAACCAAATAGCCTCTAACATGAATTTGAATTTTATGCCAACTTTCAAAATTTTTGTTGTGAAATTTAATGACAGAAAATCATCTATCGGCCAACAAATTGGAGGGAGAAAGAAAAAATTTGGAGCAAAAATATAGAAATCAAATTAAAAATTTATCCATAACAAGTGATTCTGCTAGCCCATGGAAATGAACTAAACGCTAGTGGCAACTTCTGCTTCAAAAAAACATTAGCATAGACGTAAAAAAATCAAGTCAATGAAATCAACATGTATTTTGACTCACCAACAAGTTTAATATCAGTGTTATCAACCAGCCATTGTGCTCCATCCTTCATAAACCCAACATAGCTTGTGTCAAACTCTTTCTTCCACATAAGTTCCCTGAAGTAAACTAGTAAATTTTTTTATGAACGTTTCAAAACTAAACAAAAATTTCACTATTATCTAATCTTACAATCATAACAAGAAAACAAAGGATCTCAAACTTCAATATATTAATATATTAATCCATTGAAAATAAAAAAAAAAGTATGAGAAACTATATTAATTATTATATAAGTAAAGAGAGGATCAGAATTCTAATTTCTACAACATATTTAGCATATTGAGCTAAAATCAAGCCCATACCCATTAAAGAATCAAAGCTATCAAAATAAATATGTAAGGTAGCACAAAAAGGACCACTAATATAAACAGAAGAGCAGTTTTGCCAATGGCACTTTTCCACAAAAATGAAGGTACATAAAATTAGTGACATACACACCAATTCCTATGCATTTACATGTCTAACACTTAAATTTTACTAAGGTGGTATGCATGTAAAAGTTGAAGTTTAGGTGATAAATATGTAAATATATAGGAATTGAGTGGTATGTATACAAATCTTCCAATAATCAAATCACGAAATCCAAACTAAAAACAGAACGCATCCCAATCACACAAGCATCATTCTACGCCAAGTCTCAAACAAACTAGAATAAAACTACGAAAAATTGAAACAAAACAGATATTCAAATCTTTATCTATCAGAATATTAAATAAAACATAGTGGCGAAGTTGCAGAGGAGAATTTTGGCTAAAACTCAATATTAACTGAGAAGATAAACTTACGTTAAAAAATGGTAATAGTTATTCTCCGAGTAGAATTAATTAGAAAATGTTATCCAAGAAATAAGTGGCAGAATAATTTACTTGTCAGTGTTCAGTGTTCTGAAAAGCACACGTAGAACTCCTCTTGGAATATGTAGGGACTCCATCGCTTCAGCTGTAGGAATTATACTATAAGCAACTTCTTTTCAAGAAAAAGATTTAGTTCATCTACATAACATACTTTGTACCAGAAGAAGAAAGTAAAATATATGACAGCAGGCCTCCACTATAATAGTAGCAAAAATAATCACGATAAAAATGGTGGATCTCTTTGTTCTCATCAAACACCCTCAACAAACTCCAACAATCTTAACAAGAGGCCAATTGATTCTACAGAAGAAAGGCCTCAAAAAACAATCTTTCCAGATGTAATTCAAAAGATTTTTCAATTTTTTCGCTATAATATAACTACATATTGTGAAAAAAAAAGGATGGGAAAAACATTTACTCATATATGTATAACTGTAAATGCAATGAAACGAAATACATGACTGTAATGTAATAAAAATAATTATGTAATAGTATTTGACAATTTCAAATTAATAAATAATATTATTTGAACTTGCATGCACCAGAAAAATAAGAAGCAAAATCANGTTGAGGAAATAAATTATTTTGACAAGTGATTTTATTTAAGTTTCCTTAGCAAGAATTCTGGCATGTACTAGCAAGTAATCTGCGCAAATAGATAATGACTTCAATAAATTCAATTCAGGTTCATAGGATGAACTGATCAACCTGACCCGAACAAATTTGTGTATAATACAGTTCTCAAATTCTCATATCACTTTCATAAGTCTGAGAGTGAGAGAATGAAAACTAAACAATTCATTTTAATATAGATGAGCTAAAGATGCTGAGAAAGCATTTTGTTGATATCACTTGAATGCTAGAATGTCTTCCACGTTTAAATTTGAATATTTAGATTACATATATTTAAATTCCTTTTCTGAATCTTTGAATCAAATGAGTCGAATAAAAATTTTGAATCGGATGAGAAAAATAATAGCTGTGAATAGAACAAGATAAATAATAAATTTGAATAGAATGAGGCAAAAAAAAAAAATTGAGTACAATGAGTTCAACAATAATAAATTTTGAGAAAATTAGCTGAATACTGATTTTGAATAAAATGAGCNCAATCGTAGCCAAAAAAATACCGATAAAACCAAATCTCTAGAATTATTTAAAAGTTGAATATTGTCTGCATTATTCTATGTAAATAGAAAAAGCTTGAAAAGCATTATCTGCTAGAACTATCCGTGAACACTAAGCAGAGTCACTCCTGGCGTTCACAAATTGTATCATTTCAGAAAGCAAGTAGAATTTCAGCCATTTTAAGCACAAATTGCAAATTATAAAAGCGTCAAAACAGTCCATTGACTCTTTACGGGAGATCGTTTTAGTCCTTGGTCTATAAAGCGGTGTTGTGAAAAACGATGGCAATAAAGCAAAAAATTGGATCGAGAAAAATTCACAAAACATAAAACACAGCAGAATCACACAGATTTACGTGGTTCGGCAAATTGTCTACGTCCACGGAGTTGCAGATGATTTTATTAGCTTGAGGAATTACTTCCGTTAATCACCTCGACGATTACAAGATAGCACTCTTTCTCTCTACCTCTTTCTCTCTCCTCTCCTTTTCTCTCTCTCTCTACCCGAGAGCTTCAATCCATAGCACATCAGAAGAAAAACCTGGAAAGCTAGCAATTTGAAAGAGAGATAACAATGGGAGCTAGTATGCCGATTTATTAATTTCATCATGTCATTAGGCTCATTAAGGAATTAATTAAATAATTAATAAAGCTCATTAATTATTTATTTTTCTCTTCTGCAGCAAATCATAGAATAAATTAAGAGTAATTAATTTCGAGTATCAAATCCAATTTGCTGTCAAACATGAGAAAATGTCAATTTGAATAGTAGACCGGTTTCCATATTCTCAACAAATCTCCCACTTCGAGACTAGTACACTGGATGCATTATCCACTAGTTGCGTCGCTTTTTTCTTCAAACGTGATATCCTCCACCTTTGTAACTCAAAGCTCATTGTATTTATGCTAGAAGATCAACTGAAGTCAAGCACAACTTCAGTTCCCAAGAGTAACACCCTTAGTTGGCATATCAACGTTAATATAGACTTATACCTCCAAGCTCTTTCTTGGGTTATTCTTGTATCTGCTTACAATTCTCACTGCATGAGCAATATCATGTCTCTAATGAAAGCCTTTTTCAGCAGGTATAGTCTTGTACCTCTTACTTCCATCAAACGCAGTCTTCACCTGGTACATACATTAATTGTGCAATGCCTTCTTCCCTGGTGGAAGTTCCGTCAGCTCTCAAGTTTAATTCTCTGGCAGGGAATCCATATTTTTCGGTCGTTTTCCCAATAACGAAAGATGAAGTTTCTTCCTATAGAGGTAGTCTTCTATCTGCATCCTTTAGTAGCTAAAATTTATGTCATTAAACTTCTCGATCCGATTTTTTGCTTTATTGTCATCGTTTTTCACAACAACTGATATCTTTTAATATGAGCTAAAATAGTCTTTATGAAGGATTATTTCAGCTATAATTTTAAAAGTTTTGTGACTAATTTGACATTTTTATATACTTAAGGAATAAAATGAACCCATGTAAGAAATAAGGGGACAATTTTGGCACTCTACTCAATTGCATATTTTCATATTACAACATGCGTTAGATCAAAAGGTTATCATGTCAAGTTAATTAACAAAAGTTAAGCACCATGAAATCAATGAAGATGGCTTATCTCTCTATTAAAAGACTTCTTTTCTTTTAGGTAAATGCACTATGAATTTAAATAAATTTTGACTTTTTTGGGAATGTGAATAAACATTATAAAGAAGAACAATCAAGTTTCATAAAACCATACGATAAATGCTACAGTTTTTATAGTATTTTTTTAAACTTTTTTTGTAAGGGATACCAGTATTTATGCTTCATAAAACAAAAATAATAGTAGTCTACTTTATAGTAAAAGAAAAATTAAATTTCTTAAAATCATGAACAAATAATTTTTTTAGGAGTATTCACATCCTATGTATTTACATATCCAAAACTTAAATTTCAATTTTTACATATATGCCACCTTACCATACAAGAAAAGAAAAGGTGGCATATATGTAAATATAGAACTCTAGTGAGAGATCCCGTATGTTGCGGAAAAATGAGCGTAAGTAGTAACTAAATAATAATATAGTGATCCAATTCATGATGTTTTGCACACTAGAGAATGTCATCCCCTCACTTTAACTCGGTAAGCTCATAGGCATTCTTGCAGATGAAGATTTACATACATTCCACAAAATTCATATGTATTTTCATATCTAACAACTAAATTTCAATTTTTATATACATACCACCTTAATCATGCAAGAAAAGGTGTATTTGGTGTTTTAAAAGTTAAAATGACATGGGGCGCCTCTGCCCGCACAGAAATTGCCGTGCACGCCAGACCAGCTCAGTCCAGATAGGAGAATGACCGACTGGTCCTTCCATGTGCATGGTCCCACCTATTTAAAATGGGGCCCACTCCTGTATACCCAAGCCTATATATTTGTTATTTGTTGTGTCTTTAGGACAGTTTTTGCTCTAGTTTTTCTCCCATCAGCATCTTTCTCCCTTGCTAGGGTTGTATCCAATGACAAATTGTGAGTTATGATGATAAAACCTGAGCTTCAAAAATCAAGTGTATATAAGCCAAGGCATCTAGAAATCTAAGAATATTTTGGGGTGGGGTCTCAGGTAAAATATGCATATTTCAGGGTCTCCTAACCAGGGTTTCAAGAAACCAAAGTTAAGAATCAATATCATATATAAAAGAGCTTCAAGAAATTGTCTATTAAATTGCTCGACAACACAATAGAGAACCTTCGAAAATCAATGAATGATTATCAAGCAACTGGGAGCAAGTATTTGTTCAGGCTTCAAGCTTACTCCGGTAAATATGAAATAGAATAACATCATGAGTTTACTCTGGCAAATATTTAATATGAAATAGAATAAAATTGTGAGTTAACACTGATATAAGATTGGCTGGGCTAAAGCATCAATCCCTTACATAATATAATCCGGGGCTTCAGGGACCAAGAAACCTTGGCCTATTTTAAATCAATTTTACTATTGTAAATAATAGCCATCCATTGATAACGATTTGAACTGATTATATTCAAAGCAGGAAACTAATCTATATTTTGAGATAAGAAAATTTATAAAAACATTAAGTTAAAAAAAGCATCAAATGCCACATAGAACCACTCCTCTTTTGATTGCTTCTGAAAGCTTGCATCATCAATTAGTAATTTTGAAAATAAATATTTTTTTGTTATTGTACAGATAAATTAAACATATAAATTGGCAAATGTTCTTGGTTTTTAAACCTTTTTTTGGCCACTTGTATGCACTAGATAGCATGATCGAAAATCTTTTTTTGTGGGTGATATTAGAACTTCACTAAAAAATACAGGAACAAGCTTAAGAGAATGAGATGAAAGAAAAACAAAATAATAGAAAGATAAGCTTAAAGATTGTTTATCAGAAAGAACGCACAAGCCAACATCAAAATATGAAAATATCCCATACTCATCATTTAACCACCTATTAATAGATTTAAGAAAAGTTTCAATACTATAAGAATGCTATATTTAAGAGTGATACGAGTAAAATTGCATAGCAAGCAAGAATTAATAAAACCCATTGTGAATGAGAAAATCTGGCTTGGCTAGTAGTTGTCCAAGCGATAACAAATTCTTAATAAGGATGTGTTACATGTGTGAATGGGCAGTTTGCGGGTATGAGTTGTGTGAAGATAAATTCTTAACGAGACTGCATAAGGATGAGTGAGTTTGACGTCAGGGCAAGTTATGTGCAAGGAAAAGTTCTATTGGAAGATGATTTCTTTGTGGGGATGAATTCTTAATGAGGATTTGTTACTAGTAAGGAGAAGTCTACATGGGAACGAGTTCTCAAAGAGGGCAAGTTTCCAACGAGAACAAATCCTTATGAGAATGAGTTCTCAATAAATGTTAGTTTTGTGAGGACGAGTTCAAAGTTGGACAAGTTCTAGAGGAGGATGACTTTACTTAATGAATTCCAAGAGACAAATCCCTTGATGAGATTTTGGGGACAAATTTCCTTGATCAGTTGAGGAAATAAATTATTTTGACAAGTGATCTTATTTAAGTTTCCTTAGGAAGAATTCTGGCATGGACTAGCAAGTAATCTGCGCAAATAGATAATGACTTCAATAAATTCTATTCAGGTTAATAGGATGAACTGATCAACCTGACCCGAACAAATTTGTGAATAATACAGTTCTCTAATTCTCATATCACTTTCATAAGTCCGAGAGTGGGAGAATGAAAACTAAACAATTCATTTTAATATAGATGAGCTAAAGATGTTGAGAAAGCATTTTGTTGATATCACTTGAATGCTGGAATGTCTTCCACGTTTAAATTTGAATATTTAGATTACATATATTTAAATTCCTTTTTTGAATCTTTGAATCAAATGAGTCGAATAAAAATTTTGAATCGGATGAGAAAAATAATAGCTGTGAATAGAACAAGCTAAATAATAAATTTGAATAGAATGAGGCAAAAAAAAAAAAGTTTGAGTACAATGAGTTCAACAATAATAAATTTTGAGAAAATTAGCTGAATACTGATTTTGAATAAAATGAGCTAGCTCAGCCGAGTCATAATTTTGAACAACATAAGTGGAGTATTAATATTATCCAAACAATGAATGCACCTCAAGCTATACTTGATTTTTATCCCTAATGTATGTTTATTGAATAAACAGCGAATCTTATTGAAAAGGAGAAAATCCAAATTCTAGGGCTTGAATTTTCCTCTTTAAATATTAAGAATATTAGCACAAAGCCCAATTTGTGCAGCTTTTGAAAAAATCCAAATATCAAATTAGTCCATTTTTTAAAGGAAATTTCTTGCAAGCTATCAAGTGAGTTATCAAATAATCAAGTAATAGTTCGAAGAAATGATTCGCCTGGTAGAATTTTAATATGATTTTGTTTTACTTGATTCATCAAAATTTGCTTATTCAATGAATGAAATCTAGACTTTTGAGTTAAGCATAGAGCAACTTCATTAAGTGCAGACTATCCATCTAACTGAGGAGCATTACTCTCCTACAAAGAAATGCCTCACTAAACATAAACTTGTTTCTAAGCCGAGACCACTCGAGTCCATAGGATAAGTTAGTCTAACACTTGTTTAACTTGTAGGGTATGCATTCAAAGTTAAAGTTCTTCGTATTTCAATCGAAGTTCTCAGCATTTTGAGTTTCAAATTTAATGTTCGGTCGGCTTCAAATTGAATAGGCTAGTATTAATTTCAAGATGAAACCATTTAAAAAGAGGGATGAGGGGAGAAGAAAACCAACCATTGAGAACTTCGAGATCGAGGGTATCGACGTCGAACCCAGCCTCAAAATAGTGCTGGAAGACATGGCCGGGGGCGTCAACGTGGGTGCCAGTGTGGGCCGGCAACATCATCTCGGAGTTGTTGGCAAGCGAACCATTGTCCATGGATTGGAGCAGTCGCAGAAACTGCCCTACCCCATCGGCCGACTCCCACGCCGGCATGTCCTCCCTGTAGTAGTGGGAGATGTCAATGATCCTCCCGCCGTCGTACTCCTCCCTCCTCTCAAACACCAGCTCGCCCTCTCGGCCGGCGGTCGAAACGGCAACGCCAAATGACGGGACGTCGTCGTAGGCGGGGTGGGCAGAAGAGGCGCAGTGAACTGCCAGTGAGAGCATGTGCAGAAGAAAGAAGAAGATGTACGATTTACCGGCGATCCTTGCCATGGCGACGGCGGCGGAAGAATCCTTCTGTTGGTGGTGGATAGATTTCTTTGTTATCGATCGGGAGACAACCGCCGAAAGCAGGCCGGCAAAACCGCTCGCAACAGAGACGACAGAAGCGATAAGACAACTCAGCAAAAAAAATTGAAAGATTTACATGCAGACCGCTTATTTTTTTACATATCTAACCTAAAGTTTCATACATACATAATATATATATATATATATATATATATATAATTTTATCAACTTCAAAAATATGATATACATATTTTATATAATGTGTGTATATCATATTTTTGAAGTTAATAAAATGATAATTTTTATGTGAACTGAGATTTGGGTGGTATAAATATTAAAAAAAAAACAAAATTTTGGTATTAAATATGTAAATACATAGAATTGGGGTTATTTATGTAAATGCCCCAAAAATATTGTGATTTTACTTACATACCATTCAAAACTTCAAATAGTCAATTCAAAATTTACAATTCAATCATTCAAAACTTTTGTCCCTTTTGAAACAATCACCTATAATTTATTAAATAATCTGTTGATAAGCTGATTAAAAATAATCTGCTGATAATCTGGATGCTGTGATTGTTACAAATTTTTATTTTTTTGGAAAAATCTGACCGTTATCAGAAAGTTGTCACCACACCTAGATATGTGCGATGTAAAAACTTTGTTTCCAGCATTTTAGAAACACATAAGCTGCCAAACCTCAGATTATCCAAATAACTGAGACACCGTACCAAATTAACTATCCCAAACAGAAAAAAATATTACATCAGGACTCCACACGTAGTTACGTGCGGAGTCCAATGAAATCACAAAACACAATAATACAAGAGAATATTATGCACGTGTTATTCAGGTGTGATTGTATGTTTTTTATGTGTTATTGTGTTCTGTGAATATTCCTGATGTTATAATGACATAATAACACATCAATGACATTCGAACAATATTATGATCACCTGAATAATAATACGAGTAGAATATTCTTATGAGTTTTCGGGCTGTTTTTTTTTTCTCTCTCGTCTACGTATGCGTGAGTGTGGCGTCTGTCGCTCGTCTGTCGCTCGTCTACGTATGCGTGAGTGTGGCGTCTGTAGCTCGTCTGTAGCTCGTCGTCCCACTCCTTCGCTCGCTCTCTAGTGGCTGTATTTCCCGCGAACAAATGTCTCCCGATCAGAACAGCGATGATGTAAACAGGTTCCTCCTTTTTCTCGCCTGTCCATCATAACTGCTCCGATTGTGAAAACAATGAATTTTGAAGTTTCAGTGGTGAGGTGGTTGTATTTAAAGTTTAGGGTGATATGTATATATGTAAAATTCCTTATATTTATAAAATTTATATGTATAAGAAAATTAAGTTGCATAATGATATGTGTTAGAAAATTCGCAGCAGTAGAGCAATGAATCATCGTCTTAGTATTGTACGAAAGTTTAGCACACACACATAGATGAAAGAGAAACATGAGGTGATGACTCGATAAGTTTTTTTTTTAAAAAGCTCGTAAATAGAAAAATCACGGGGTCTGACCCATTTGCGAAAATTCACTATTGATTGATAATTATAGAAGCCTCTTATCCCTCAGATGGGAAAATATAACTATTTTTTTTCAAATTACAACGTTGGCTAACAACGTCTGGTTGGTGGTAATCGATAACGGTTGGCGGAGCTCGACGACGGAGGTTGGCGGTGGTCGACGATGATCTGCTGTGATGTTTAACTGCAGCTTCTCATCAAGGTCTCAGACTCTCTTTCTCCAGACGTCTGCCCCCTCTCATAGTCATGAGAGGGATGAAGTTCTATTTATAGTGTTTTAGGTGCAATTAATGCAAGAATATGAATCATTTTGATCGAACGATCCGAAGAACTTCCCTAGATCATACGATGTTTAATGGGCATTTGAGTGTCTTAATGATGTCAGAATTGAATGATCTTTGGCTCGTTGGATTCATTTTGTCGAAACACTCGATTCGAGTATAAATTTGCCATATTTGACAACCGTTTGATATTCCAAATGTGTATGTAAATCATCTAAGTGTGGTTCAATGACTTGATATGGGTTTTATTTGACTCGGATTAGACTAGTTTTCATATTATTAGGTTCGTCTCTTCAAGCCGGTCAGCTGGACCATAAGTTTACTGAAATCCGAGCTCTAGATGACTTTTTATTAAGATTTGAATGTTTCCTGCTTAAAATATCATCTCGAGATTCTTGTAAGATGATGAAAATTTGCTGGTGGCGTATCACATAATTTGCCATTATTTTTATATTTTCAAATATATAAAAGTTGAAGTAATAAAACTTCAATGTGTTCAAAATACAATAATTTTAAGAATATTTTTATTTATTTTGGATCAAAAAATTTTCAAAATTAATTATTAATAAATTTCGAACTCATCTCACATATCAGTCATAATTTCTTTCAACTATATCGCATGTCGCACTTATTAACGAAACTCGTTGTCCATAGCACCAAATTGTAGCTGCAATTCGCTATCAAACCCTATCCTGAATTTATTTAAATTAAAAATCAAACGCAAAAAATAATTTCATGTGCGTATTTTTAAAATGAAGTATGTTGTATTATTAAATATTTAATTCTGACATTTTTTTTTTCTTAAAATATTTACTGAATTTTAAATTGTTAACTAAAAAGGATCCATTTGCTCGCAGGCCAATAAGAGGTGCTTCTTTTTGTCAAACGAACAAGCAAGTTTAATACTATCTTGAATAAAAAACAAGAACGAGCCAACCAGATCTGGTATACTTATAATATTTTGAAATGGGAGAAAAATATACTCCTCAAAATTTGATCTTTAGAGTTGTTGCTATTGACAACTATTTTTTATACAGCATGCGTGCGGAGTGCCTTCTTGAGTTCACATGCAGTTTGAAAATCCCCTCTGACTAACTTTTTCGGAGGCTCACGCTTGTGGAGGTCCAGGGTTACCATGCTTTTGGAGGTCCCTTAAGATGTAGCTAAACAAGTGTGATATATCCTCTTGGGAGCACTCTAGACCTCATAACAGACAAATACACTTGAATCTCTAGTTATGGGTAGTTTACATAGGTATTCTTTCACTGATATTTGTTTAACATGCTTTTAACCGATCTTATTTGGACGAACATATTTGGTCTATCATTGTGTGGTCTAGTGTCGTCCATATGACGGTGGTCCAGTAGCGGCGACAGTGGCAACGACTAAACAACACCATTCATGTAATAGTGACCCGACAGTAGAGGTGGCTCAATGAAAGTGCTCAAGCAGCAATGGTCATATGGAAGTGGTTGTCAAATAATGGTGGTCCTTAAAAAACGACAGTGGTTCAATAGTAGTCCTGCAATGATAATAGTGGTTCCACGGTGGCGACTGATGTGTGTGAAATTTGTGATGTTATTTCTTGTGTTTTCTTCTTTATTTGTATCATATTTGTGTTTGTTTAGGCTGTTTCAGTGTGTATTTGCACGTTTTAGGTCATAAGCTAACAAGATTAGAAAATAAAGCGACAAGAAAGTCAAACCCTCATTCCTAACAACCCATTTTAAGCGCCCGTGCGCCTAAGTCAGGTGCCCCGATGCCAAAGGAGACCCCAGTGCCAAAGAAAACCTTCATGCATGTAGAGTACTGAACAATGGGAAAGTTTGAGCTTGGGCTAAGCACCTAGGCGCCCCATTTACGTGGTGACCCAACAACCATCCAAGTGCCATAGAGCTAACCTAAGTGCTGAGGAGAAGAGATTTAAGCAGAGTTATTGTCATTCCAAGTGTGAGACTAAGGGAGAAGATAGAGAGCACATAAGAGAAAACCAAAGGGCTGGTGAAGGGTGCCACCGAAAAACATTTGGGAGCATTGTGATCTTGAGCGAGCGTTCCCCTAGGTGAGATCAAGTGTATTGAATACTCAGAGTTGGTGTAATTGTAGTTGATTCATTGTAAGCACCTGAATTTGAGTAGAGCATCTTAATTAGACTGTTTTAAACAGTTATTATTTTGATTTTGAATCGAATTTTTTTTTTTTATTCATCTTTAATGAGTAGGAACTAAATACCTTACTCCCTTAAATTGGTAATCTATGCAAGTTAGTACAACCANAAAGTTAATAAAATGATTCCGGTATTAAATATGTAAATACATAGGAATTTGGGTTATTTATGCAAATGCCCCAAAAAATTACAAAAATTTGGAGAAGTTTGACTTGTTTAGGGTCGGTTTAGGGCAGTTGCAGCTTATCCAGTTTGTGCTGATAAGCAGCTTATCCAGCTTGTGCTGATAAGCAGCTTGTGCTGATAAGCAGCTTATCCTGATAATCTGCTGATGATCAGCTGATCCAGATAAGTTGACTAACTGTTTGGTTTGTGTTTTTGGAAAACACTTATTCTGAATAAATGACCTATATATCATTGTTCTGGATAAACTGTTTAGTTGTTTGGTTTATACATTTTGCAAACAACTGATTTGCAACATTTTTTTGTTAAATGAAAAAGTTGGCACTCAAAAGTTGTAATGCCTACCCCTTAGCTATACCAGCAACAAAACATAAATGTCAAGAAGTCATCTATACCAACAACAGAAAATAAATGTCAGGAAGGCATCTAAATTTTAATTTCGTCAATACAATCCAATGCCAACACATTTATCTCAAATGCTTGCCCAACTAAAAGATCAAGGGGGTACAAAGCACCCTCACAACCTCACAGCCAAAACAAAATGTAGACAGAGCCAAAACACCAATAAAAATAACGATGCAAATCTTTAAATGTATAAATTTCTCATGATGGCACCCTAGTATAGCCCTAAAATCACACAAAAGAATTAAAAAAATACTAAATTAAATTGCTAAGCAAAAATCAAAGATTATCTTCAATTAATTCAGCAGATCTGGCAGAAAAACCATTAATCCATTAATTAACCTCTCTTCCATTCGCGACAGCTGATAGACAACCCCTGCACCAAATCCTCTGATGCGTACCCATTAGCGGCAGTGCCGGAAGTCTCCATGCCATTAGCAGGAGAGGAGCCACCAGTAGATCTGGCAAAAAGAGACGAATTCCCCATGCTAGTGCTCTTTAGGATCGAGCCATCGGTTAGACGAACACCGAAGAGCTTCACTTCTCGATTCAGACATGTGCGTGAGTTGTGCCCGTTGTTGCTGCAATGAAGGTGGAGGAAAGGAGTCTTCGAGCTGGTGGCGATTACTGAGGAAGAGTTGTGGCTTACAGGTTTGGCGAGGGTAAGGGAGTAAACGTTAGAGGTCGAACGCTGATCGCGGAGATATACCCGCGGTCTGCGTGTAATAGAAATAAGGAAACACAGTTTTTAAAAACTCTCCTCAAACGCACGAAATAAACAGTGCGGCGACGTTTTTAAGCTGCCCCAAAAGGGGCCTAAATATTGGGGTTTTACTACATATCATTCAAAACTTCAAACAGTTATTTCAAAATTTACAATTCAATCATCCAAAACCTTTGTCCATTTTGAAACAACCACCAATCTTTCGGGCAGCTGCAGTTTATTGGATAATTTGCTGACAAGTTGATTAAAAATAATCTATTGATAATCTAGATGCGGGATCATTATAATTTTTTTTTTTTTAAAAAAAAATTATTGCTAGAAATTTATCACCTCACCTATCTAGATGCGATATAAAAACGTCATTTTCAACATTTTAAAAACGCATGAGCCTTCAAAACTCATATTATCCAAATAGACCAAATAACTGTCCCAAACGGACCTTAGTTGCTCGTCTGTAGCTCGCCGTCCGACTCCGTCGCTCGCTCTCTAGTGGTTGTATTTCCCGCAAACAAATGTCTCCCGATCAGAACAGCGGTGATGCAAACAGGAACTCGTGGATTTCGAAAGATTTTTCTCGTGCCTCTTCTCTAGTCTTTCTATGGAAATTTTTTTTTTATTATTTTTTCTTATATCTCTTCTCTCCTCTTTCCATGAAAACAACAGTGGATTTCAAAGATTTTTTTCTTTTTTCTCTCTAAATTTCTAATTTTATATTCTACAGGTTCCTTTTTTAAAGGAGAAATTATTGATGCATGCGGTGTCCGATACTGACCGCAGATCATGGTGATCTACGATCAGAATTATTTCAGTTTTTTTTTAAAATTTAGGTGGGGCCCACCGAAATACATCATGACCATAAATCACCTGATTTACGGTCAGGATCGGACACCACACACAAAATGAGTGCGGTGTCTGATCCGTATGGAATAATTTTTCCTTTTAAAGTTTTGAAGTTTCAGTGGTGAGGTGGTTGTATTTAAAGTTTTGGGTGACATGTATATATTTGTAAAATTCCTTATCTTTATAAAATTTATATGTATAAGAAAATTAAGTTGTTTGATCATACGTGCCAGAAAATTCGCAGCAGTAGAGTAATGGATTATCGTCTTAGCATTATACGAAAGTTCAACACACGCATAGATGAAAGTGAAACATGGGGTGATGACTCGAGAAGTTTTTACGTGGAAAACCCGTAAAAAGAAAAATCACGGGGTCTGACCCATTTGCGAAAATTCACTATTGTTTAATTACATCAACCCCTTGTCCCTCAGATGAGAAAGGATAATTATATTTTTCAAATTACAACGTTGTCTAACAACGTCTGGTTGGTGGTGATCGATAACGGATGGTGGAGGTCGACGACGGTCGGCGTTGGTCGATTGCGATTGGCTGTGGTCGACGAAAGAGGTCGGCGGTGGTTGACGATGATCGGCAGTGATGTTGAACTACAACTTCTCATCAAGGTCTCAGACTCTCTCTCCAGACTTCTGTCCCCTCTCATGAGTATGGGTGTAAACGAATCGACGCGAACGAATAGAGCTTGTGTTCATGTTCAGTTCGGTTGAAATTTAGTTTGTTTGAAATAAACTCGTGTTTGAAATTGTTCGTGAAGTCACTGTTCATGTTCGTTTCTTAACGAACGAGTCAAACATAAGCCGAACACAAGCTGTTCGAGAACGAAGAGCCAGTTTGACATCTCTAATATTAATATATATAAATAATATATTATATTAATCATATTACTTATATTATATAAATATATAATATCTATATTAGTATATTACTAATATAGTATATTAATATATTTTTTTTCTTAATTTATTATATATTATAATTTATAAAATTTAATTTTTAAAATATCATAAAATTTTTAAATGTAATTATTTTAAATTATTTTATATTTCGAACAATAACAATTCGAACACGAACAAACGCATCACTGTTGGTGTTTGGTTTGTTTAACTAACCGAACAAAAAAAAATTGTTCACATTCGTCTCGTTTACTTATCAACGAATCGAACACGAACTGTTCACGAACAACAAGTTTTTTTGACAGCCATACTCATGAGAGGGATGATGCTCTATTAATAGTGTTTTGGGTGCAATTAATACAAGAATATGAATCATTTTGATCGGACGATCCGAAGAGCTTCCCTCGATCATACAACATTTAATTGACATTTGAGTGCCTTAATGATGTCAGAATTGAATGATCTTGGACTTGTTGGATTCGTCTTGTCGGGACACTCGATTCGAGCATAAACTTGTCACATTTGACAATAATTTGACCTTTCAAATGTGTCTGTAAATCATCTAAGTGTGGTTCGATGACTTGATATGGGTTTAATTTGACTCTGATTGAGCTAGTTTTCATATTATTAGGTCCGTTTCTTCAAGCCGGTCAATTTGACCATAAGTTAACTGAAATCGGAGCTCTAGATGACTTTTTATACAGATTTAAATGTTTCTTGCTCAAAATATCATCTCGAGATTCAAGTCAGATGATGAAAATTTATTGGTGGCGTATCACATAATTTGTCCTTATTTTTAGATTTTAAAATATAAAAAAAATTAAAATAATAAAAGTGCAATGTGTTCAAAATACAATAATTTTAAGAATATTTTTATTTATTTTGGATCAAAATTTTTTCAAAATTAATTATTAATAAATTTCGAATTTCTTTCAACTAAATCGAATGTCGCTCTTATTAACGAAACTCCTTGTCCATTAGCACCAAATTGTAGTTGCAATTCGCTATCAAACTCTATCCTGAATTTATTTTAATTAAAAAACAAACGCAAAAAAATAATTTCATGTGCGTATTTTTAAAATGAAGTATGTTGTAATATTAAATATTTAATTCTGACATTTATTTTTCTTAAATTATTTATTGAATTTTAAATTGTTAATTAAAAAGGATCCATTTGCTCGCAGGCCAATAAGAGGTGCTTCTTTTTGTCAAACGAACAAACTAGTTTAATACTATCTTGAATAAAAAGCAAGAACGAGCGAAGTGAGGACGACCAACCATTCTATTTTTTATATAGCATGCGTGCTGAGTGCCTTCTTGAGTTCACATGCTGTTTGAAATCCCTTCTAACTAATTTTTTCGGAGGCTCACGCTTGTGGAGGTCCAGCGTGACCATGCTTGTGGAGGTCCTTTAAGATGTAGCTAAATAAGTGAGATATATCTCCTTGGGAGCACTCTAGACCTCATAACAGACAAACGTACCTGAATCTCTGGTTATTGGTAGTCTACGTATGTATTCATTCACGGATATTTGTTTAACGTGCTTTCAATCGATCTTGTTTGGACGAACAAATTTGGTCTATCCTTGCGAGGTTTATTGCACGTAGACTCTCTATCTTTTCTTTCTCTTATTTGTTGTTTTTGTGGTATGTCTGTCTTTTTCTGGTTCCTCTCTTTTCCTTTTCATTCACATGATCCGGAAAAGTGTCTAATCCAGAAAAGGAAAATATACAATGATGGATAAATTGACGACTCCTTTAAAAATAAAAAGAAAAATGAGTAAAAACACCATGAACATGTAAACACACTTGAATCCATCATTGTGGGTAGCTTTTGTATACACTCTTTCGCGAATATTTGGCTCAAGTTATTTCGATTTGATCTTGTTCAGACATATAATTTTGACCTATCATAGTAAGGTTTGCTGCACAGAAGTTTTTCATGTTTATTCTCTTGTTTATATGTCTTTATCGTATGTTCTATTTCTCCGGCTCTCTCTTCTCCCGATCATTCGCATGATCGGCAAGAGAGAGACTTATTCAAATAAGGAAAGTATACGATGATGGACAAACGACTACCAGAAATGAATGGAAACAGTTGCATGCTCATAAATTCAGGACATTAGAGTGATATATTATCGTCTTTGTATTATACGAAAAGCTAGACATACACACGTAAAAAAAAATGACAGAAAAGAGAACAAGAGTTTTTTTGTGAAAAACTAGAAAAAGTAAAAAACACGGGGTTTAGCTCAGTTGAAATAGTTTCATTATATCGATGTATGTTATAAGACTTTATCGACCCTTGACTAGCTATAAAAGATACTAAACAATTAGGAGTTATTGACGCGACTTTCACAAGAAGAGTGGTGGAATATGTTGAGGGAATGATGGCGGGCTAGTTGTTATGAAGGAAAATTAACAGTAGAAGTCGAGAGTTAGAAAATTTGATGCTAGCATCATCAGTAGTAGCAATAGTTTTATGGTGGCGACAGTCAAAAGTTAATGGTGTGGTGGCTTGACGGCGGTGATCAAGCAGTGGTCGTCCTAAGACCACAACGATGATGGTCCAACCTTGGTGGCAGTCATATGATAGTAGTCTAGTGGCGACTATGGCGGTTTGGTGTCGGCGACGACTTGATGGTAGGGCCAAGTAGCGGTATTGTAAGGATGGTGATGGCTCAGCGGTAGTGCAGTAGCGACAACAGTGGCAGCGACTAAACGAAAACAATCACGTAATAATGGCTCGAAAGTGGATGTGGCTCAATGAAAGTGTTCAAGCAGCAGTGGTTTGATGGCAGTGGTGGTCAAATGATTGTGGTCCTTAAAAAACGACGATGGTCCGATAGTGGTCCTACAACAATAATAGTGGTTCCACGGTGGCGACTGATGTGTGTGAAATATGTGATGTTATTTCTTGTGTTTTCTCCATTATTTGTTTCATATTTGTGTTTTTTTAGGCACTTTCAATGTGTACTTGCATGTTTTAGGTCATAAGCTAACAAGATTAGAGCATAGAAGTTATGTACCCTTCGGGCACCCCAATAAATTCTCTAGGCGCCTAGGCGCTTGAAATCAGCATGACCGGTGCCCCAATTCCCAGTTATGGCATCTAGGTGTTCGGATCTTTCCTCACACAAGCATAAAATAAAGCTACAAGAAAGTCAAACCCTCACTCCTAACAACCCATTTTAAGCGGCCATGCACTTAGTCAAGTGCCCTGCTATCAAAGGAGACCCCAATGCCAAAGGAGAGCTTCATGCATGTAAAATACTGAACAATGGGAAAGTTTGTGCCTGAGCTAAGCACCTAGGCGCCCCATTTATAACTCCCATCTAAGTGGCATAGAGCTAACCTAAGTGCTAAGGAGAAGATATTTAAGCAGAGTTATCGTCATTCCAAGTGCGAGACTGAGGGAGAAGACAGAAAAGAGAAAACCAAAGGGCTGGTGAACGGTGCCACCAAAAAACATTTGGGAACATTTAGATCTTGGGAGAAGATATTTAAGCAGAGTTATCGTCATTCCAAGTGTGAGACTGAGGGAGAAGACATAAAAGAGAAAACCAAAGGGCTGGTGAACGGTGCCACCAAAAAACATTTGGGAGCATTTAGATCTTGAGCGGGTGTTCTCCTAAGTGAGATCAAGTGTATTGAGTACTCAAAATTGGTGTAAATGTAGTTGATTCATTGTAAGCAATTGAATTTCAGTAGAGCATCTTAGTTAGACTGTTTTAAACTATTATTGCTTTGATTTTGAAATGATTTTTTGTTTTGTTCATCTTTAATGAGTAGGAACTAAATACCTTACTCCCTTAAATTGGTAATCTATGCAAGTTAGTACAACCAATGTATTATGATTGATATATCAATTATAGCATATTGATATGTTAAAAATTTTCACGTAATTTACTTCTAAATTAACCACTTAAACTATTAAAATGGACGATGATCTAGTACTAGAAAAAAAAGGCAAGTGGAACATTAAATTAGCTTTTTAGGGAATAAGAATATTGATGCTATGGTAGTGCAATCGTGTAGGGAAACACGAGGGTTTTTGAATTATTTAGGAAACTAAACTATAATATGAAATTTCAAGGCTTTTTATGATATTGAAAGAGGCTAAGGAGTATTATTGTTCATGATTGGCAATAATATTTGAATCATGTGGATAGGGCTATATTGCTAGGTCCAATTCAATGGAGGTCTTTTCACTTAAAAAAAGCCACGTGCATAGTTCATAAGATTCAAGTCTTTGCAAAATTTAATTTTGATCAATTTAAAAAATTCACAAAATTGTGACACTTCATATTAAGCGTAGAACTAATAAACTAGAACATACTTAAATCTATATACTATTTGAGTAACATATTTGTGTGGTTTTCATGTGCTCCGTAGCATATCGAGAAACAACTGCAGCTACTTGACAATGGTCCTGCAACGGCGACGGTGGTCCAACAGTGGCAACGACTGGTCGATGGCAGCCCAACGGTGGTGGAGCTCGAGAACCACTTAAAAGCTTAGAGCTCCTTCAAATTTCTCCTCCCGGTTTCGATCGCTTTTCATGAAGAGAGTGAGTGTCTATTTATATATTTTGTGAATGATGTGCTTTATGAATATTTCATGATTTCATACCACTTCATCAAAAGACCCAGAGTGATTCTTTGATCAAATGATGTTTTATGAGTATTTAAGTGCCTTAATGATGTCAAAATTAAGTGATATTGGGCTTGTTGTATTCGTCTCATTGAGACACTCGATTTGACTATAAAATTTTTAGATTTGGAGTTCATTTAATCATTCAACTAACGATCCAAAACCTCTATTTGTGATAAAATAACTTATTCTGGCATGATTAGACCCATATTCAAACCATTTACAGTTGTTGGACTCGTTGTGCTGAGACGCTCAGTTTGATTTTAAAGCTAATGAAATCAGAGTTTGAATGATCATGAATGTACTTGAACTATTTCTTGCTCAAAATTCTTTAAGATCCATGCAAGATTAAAATAAATTTTCTAGAACATATTAATCATAATAACATATAAATCATAGATCACCCCGAGAGTTTTCCTTCCGTAATAAAGTCGAACCCCCATTCCTAGCAACCCATTTTAAGCGCCCATGCACACAAGTCAAGCGCCAGGTGCCAAAGGAGACCTATGCATGTAGAATACTGAACAATGGGAAAGTCAGTCCTGAGCTAAGCACCTAGACACCCCCTTCATGTGGTGACCCAACACTCATCCAAGTGCCCTAGAGCTACCCTAACTGCTAAGGGGAAGAGATTTAAGCCGAGTTATCGTCATTCCAAGTGTGAGACCGAGGGGGAAGGTAGAGAGCACATAAGAGAAAGCCAAAGGACTGGTGAAGGGTGTCATCAGAAAACATTTGGGAGCGTTGTGAGCGTGAGCGAGGGTTCTCCTAAGTGAGATCAAGTGTGTTGTGTACTCAGAGTTGGTGTAAATGCAGTGGATTCATTAAACACTTGAATTTCAGCAGAGCATCTTAGTTAGATTGTATTAAACTGTTATTGCTTTCATTTTAAAATGAATTTTTTGTTATGTTCATCTTTAATGAGTAGGAACTAAATACCTTTCTCCCTTAAATTGGTAATCTATGCAAGTTAGTACAACCAATATATTGTAATTGAAATATCAATTATAGCATGTTGATATGTTAGCATTTTGAACGTAATTTACTTCTAAATTGACCACTTAAACTATTAAAGCGGATGGTGATCTAGCACTAGAAAAAAAAAGGGATGGTGGAACAATTAAATTAACACACTTTTGAGGGAATAGGAATATCAATGTTATAGTAGTGCAATCATGTAGGGAAACATGAGGGTTTTTGAATTGTTCGGGAAACTAAACTATAATACAAAATTCCAAAGCTTTTTATGACATTGAAAGATGCTAAGGAGCATTATTGTTCCTCAACAATACTTGAATCAAGTGGTGAGGGATAAATTGTTATATACAATTCAATGGAGGTCTTTTCAGTTGATAAAAGCCACATGTTTAGTTCATAAGATTCAACTCTTTGCAAAATTTAGGTTCGGTCACTTTCAAAAATTCGCAAAACTGTGACACTTCAAAATAAACGTTGGATTAATAAACTAGAACATACTTAAATTGGTATATTATTTAACTTCAAAATGTACATTTGTGTGGTTTTCACGTGCTTCATAACATATGGAGAAACAACCGTAGCTAGTCGACAATGGTTCTGCAGCGGCAATGGTGGTCCATTAGTGGCAACGAATAGTCGATGGCGGCCCAGCGGTTACAAAGCTCAGGAACCACTTAAGAGCTTGGAGCTCATTCAACTTTCTTCTCCTGGTCTTGATCACCTTTCATAAAGAGAGTAAGGGTCTATTTATAGATTTTATGAGTGGCGTGCTTCATGAATATTGCATGAATTCACACTACATCATCAAAAGACCCAGAGTAATTCTTTTGATCAAATAATGTTTTATGAGTATTTAAGTGTCTTAATAATGTCAAAATTAAGTGATAATAAGCTCGTTGGATTCATCTCATTAAGACGCTTGATTCGACTATAAACTTGTTAGATTTGGAGTCGTTTAATCATTCAACTGATGATCCAAAATCTCTACTTGTGTTTAAATGACTTGTTATGGGCATGATCAGACCCATATTAGAACCATTTAGAGTCGTTGGACTCGTCGTGCTGAGATGCTCAGTTTGATTTTAAAGTTACCGAAATTAGAGCTTGAATGATCATAACTGTATTTGAAATTATTTCTTGCTCAAAATTCTTTGAGATCCATGCAAGATTAAAATAAATTTTCTAGAACATATCAATCATAATAGCATATAAATCATTGATCAGCTTGAGAGTTTTCCTCTCTTAATAGAAAGTTCTATCTCATTTTTTGAAAGATTTTTATTGAATATAATTCATTTTAAAGCAACAATCAAAGTGTCGTCATAATTAAGCAAACAAAGTGCTTATGAATAATAATAAAAAAAAACATAACATCCCCAAAATTTGTGTGATCACTGAACTACAAACCATCAAGTAAAGCTCGATCATTCGAATTTTAACTTCATTCTCAATTCATAAATACATATAGTAAGGTCAATAATTAAAAATGTTTGCTCACAAGCTCACATAAAAATCTTCTTTGATATTTGAGAAGCAAGCTCATACCTTTGACAAATCATAATGCCAAATAGATAGAACTCATGGTCCCAAACCTAATTCAGTTCTCCATGCTGCAACCTATAAATAGTGAAGTATGACAGCAGCATTATAAATTTATGTATTGCCTCTCATTCATTTATTGTTATTTTTTTTTAATCTCTAATGCTGACTCCTCCACAATGAGTAGCTAGATGATAACATATTTTATGAAAGTTGCATGCTAAATTCAGCCAAAATTACTCCAACTTTTAATGCAGTATAATATGATAGATGTCCCATTCATGAGAATGGCTTGTATTCATTATTTCTCAGCACATTATTCAAATTATGAACATACATGCCATGCACTCTGTCATAGTCGCTTGATTTAGTGCTAAAACATCATGTTTCAAAAAGCTTGGTTTAAACGAACTTAAAATAAGACAAAGCCAAGCCAAACCAAGCTTTAGGTTTGAGATATGCTACTAAACAAGAAATATGTGTTTTTTTTTTCTAATTATGAAATTAAATAATAAAAACTAATGTCACATATATTAATACATTAGAATTGAGGGAGGGAAGGAGAGAGATAGAGATGGTGATAGAGAGAGAGAAAAAGAAAAAGAGGAAGAAAAATAATGAACATCATTAAATTGTGTCTTCTAAATGAGATAATACAATGCAATATTACATTCTTAACATCAGTTGAAGAGGTTTGTGTTAGGATATTTCTGATACTTTACAAGTGTGGGCTTATTGTTCGGTTATCTTCTAGCTCGACCGGTTAAGCTTAGTTGACTGCAGGTTGGCGAGATCAGCCCGATCGACTAAGCTTAATTGGTATAGTTTAAATGGTTGATCCTATGTGGTTGATTCTCATCGATTCCTAATTAGGAGTTTTTGGGGCCCCTTTTGATTAATCATAGATATTTTGCGGAATTGGAACATCCATAGGATACGCTCTCCTGAGGAATTTATCATGTTGAGCCAGCTTTTCTGTAATGGATGGCTCAGGCACTCTTTTGTCTCATTTTCAGTCGGATGGCTCGTGTTAGGATCACCCGTCATCCTCATGGATCGGTTGGTTTTAACCTAGTTGGCTTGGTTCACGTGTCTTTTTGCTCATTTAGCCAGATGGGCTCACGATCTTCTAGCAATGTGCACTCCTCCACCATACACACTTATAAACAGTTAAATCACTTTAAGCCTTTATGATGAGCAAATCCATAAAATTACCAAATAAGTAAGGGAAAAAAAAAAGAAAATGTACACAATTCTTACGTATTTACATATTTTACACCCATGCTTCATATTTACATAGATAACATATTGATGCTTTAAACATAAAAATATGGATTTTATTTTTCTTAAAAGTTCTAATAATATTATATTTGACGTGGCATTAAAGATTTGTGTGTAAATATTACGGGTTGGATATGAGATATGCAACCCAACAAAATCTTCCTGCCAAGAAAAAAAAAGCTTTTTTTCTTTTCTTCGTTATTAAATTTTACAATAAAAACTAGTGTCCCATATAAATACATAAGAAGTTATAAACACAAAAATCTTTTTTTTTTTTAATTGAAATAATTTTGAGATCACCGTGATCTACTATCAAGATCAGATAATGGATGTAGTATCCAATAATTTCTCCCATTAAACCCCTACCTACTTCCTCTTAAACAGCTATAAAGACAAAGCCAGCTACCTCCTCCAGAGCTGATCAAACCAACCACCGGTGTCGGCCATGGGAGAAGCTTCACCTCTCCTCCACTTTCTCTTCGTCTCCTTCCCCGGCCAAGGCCACCTCAACCCCCTCCTCCGCCTAGCCAAGNAGGAAAAAAAAACAATTCTTACTATTTACATATTTTACGCCCATGCTTCATATTTACATCGATAACATATTGATGCTTTAAACATAAAAATATGGATTTTATTTTTTCTAAGCCAAAAAAAAAAAGCTTTTTTTTCTTTTCTTAATTATGAAATTTTACAATAAAAACTAGTGTCCCATATAAATACATAAGAAGTCAGGCATATAAACACAAAAAAACCCCTATTTTTTTTTTCTTAACAATTAAACCCCTACCAACTTCCTCTCAGCTATAAAGACAAAGCCAGCTACCCCCTCCAGAGCTGATCAAACCAACCACCGGTGTCCGCCATGGGAGAAGCTTCCCCTCTCCTCCACTTTCTCTTCGTCTCCTTCCCCGGCCAAGGCCACCTCAACCCCCTCCTCCGCCTAGCCAAGCGCATCGCCTCCAAAGGTCCCCTCGTCACCTTCTCCACCACTCTCGAGCTCGGCCACCGCATCTCCCCCTCCGCCGCCGCCGCCTCCCCAGGCGAATCCGACTTAATCCCCGTCGGCCGCGGCCTCCTCCGCTTCGAATTCTTCGACGACGGCTCCGACCCCACCGACCCCCGCCGCTACGACCTCGACATCCTCATGTCCCGACTCGAATCCAACGGCCCCCCGGCCCTCTCCCTCCTCATTCACCGCCAAACCCTAGCCGGCCGACCCATCTCCTGCCTCATCAACAACCCCTTTCTTCCATGGGCTCTCGACGTCGCCGAACATTTCGGAATCCCGGCCGCCGTTTTATGGGTCCAGTCCTGCGCCGTCTTCTCCACCTACTACCATTACCACCGCAAACCCTCCGATTTCCCGTCGGAAGAAAACCCTGATGTCACGGTGAGTCTACCGGGCCTCCCGCCCATGCGNTGTTTTATGGGTTCAGTCCTGCGCCGTCTTCTCCACCTACTACCATTACCACCACAAACCCTCCGATTTCCCGTCGGAAGAAAACCCTGATGTCACGGTGAGTCTACCGGGCCTCCCGCCCATGCGGCCCGACGAACTGCCCACATTTCTCCTCCCTTCGAACCCATATAAGCCTCTTAAAAATGTGATTTTGGGCCAGTTCAAGAACATCTCGAAGGCCCGATGGGTTTTCGCCAACTCCTTCGAGGCGTTGGAGAGCGATGCTTTCAAGGCTATTGAGGGGATATCGCCGGTGATACCCGTGGGGCCGCTGGTTGAGTCTGGTGAGCCGCAGGAGGAGATTAAGGCGGATTTGTGGAAGGCAGCGGATGGCTGTATTGGGTGGCTTGATAGGCAGGAGAAGAGATCTGTTGTGTATGTATCGATGGGGAGCATAGTTATGTTGAGTTCGGATGAGATGCATGAGCTCGCGTTTGGGCTTAAGAACTCCGGCTGGCCTTTTCTTTGGGTGGTAATTTCTTATTCACTTTTTATTTATTATTATTATTTTAAAAAACATTATTATTATTTAAAAAATATTATTAAGAATTAATCACTTCATTTTCTTAAATTTGGATGTGTTTTTATTTTATTTTATTTGGTATGATATGATTTTTATATTTTTAATTATATATATAATAGAAACAAAAAAAAAATCAACTTTGTGTTCATTGCGTTCATGTTGTGGATAAATATTTGCATACGGAAAGCATGTGCAGAGTTGCGTACATTTTAAGTTATTCCGATGATACAACTAGATTACAGAAAGGATTATAAGGGGATATAACTTAAGTGTAACCTAATTACATCATCCAAATAACCTAAAATATATGAGCACGCAAATATTTCTTCATGTTGTGTCTTGAAAGATTATTTATTTATAAACACTGCGTTCATATTGTCGCGTGACGCTAAATATGTTTAAAAATAAATAAAATGATAAACATAGATTTTGTAAGCAGGTCACGGTCCTTTATTTATTTATTTATTATTTTTATTGTGAAAATGAGAGGCGCCGTCTGTTTTATTGAAAAAATAAATGTTCAAAATTCATTGATTTCTCTTGTTGTACTGATGATATAATAAATATAAATATTATTTTAATATAATTTAAAAAGAAAAATAATGATCATTATTTTCAATACAATAAGTAATATTTTAATTTAAGCTAATATTTTAAAATGTTTTGAAAAATATTTAAAATAAATAATTAAATAGAAGCATTTTTTTTCTATTTTTAGTTGAAATATCTTATTTTTTGCTCATCCGATTAAAATCAAAAATTAAAATTAAACAATATTTGAAACTACGATCGGTTCGTAGATTAAGGGTTCTGGCTAGTTTAATTCCAATTATATATATACAGAAATAATTGTGAGTTTAGACTGAATTGCCTGAATGATATACATAAATAATTTTGATTAGACTGAATTGACAATAATCGGTCTATTGTTGAACTGGTCGGTCAGATCCCATATTTTAAACCATGATATTTATTTACCCGTATAGTTTATTGTTGTAGCCTGTTTACATATGTAATAAACATGTCACTTCCATTTTTATATCTAAAATCTAAATTTTCATATTTATATTCATAATACTCAAATACTTAATTATTTAACATCACATTAATAATATCACTATCATTTACTTATAAAATTAAAATTAAAATTATATATACATATAGTTCGGATACGAGTTTAATAAATCAACGATAGCTTAGATTTGATATCACTAATATGATTATTATTTAATATTTATTCATGATATAAATACAGTGCATGCTACCTAACTCATTTAAAACTTAAAAGCCCTATTATCAAAAGCAATGCATGTAGCACGCGCGCACACGCTATATTCATTAGTTACATAATGTATTCTAATATATATTTCACAAATTTTATTTTAATCACCGTAATATTTTTATATTCTATACTGTAAGAAAATCGATTTTCCGCCCATAAATTAGTATTTTATTGTATACAATTATGTATTTACGTATCCAACATCCTAAAATTTGATATTTACGCTCAGAATGATGAAAATATAATAGCAGAATTTATTATTTTCTCATCGAGTACTCGTAGGTATTATTTTATTTTAGTTTTATTTTTCGTGTTTCATAAATTACATCATTTGGAAGGTGTTATTAAGAAGACTTGGATAGAATATTAAATAATGTATTTTGAAGTTATTTATAACATATGTTAACATTAATATTATTAATATATATATATATNATAACATCTAAATTTTCATATTTATATTCATAATACTCAAATATTGAATTATTTAACATTACATTAATAATTGACTTATAAAATTAAAATTAAAATTATATATACATATAGTCCGGGCACGAGTCTAATAAATCAACGATAGCTTAGATTTGATATAACATAGATATGATTATTATTTAATGTTTATTCATGATCTAAATACAGTGCATGCTACCTAGCTCATTTAAAACTTAAAAGCCCTATTATCAAAAGCAATGCATGCAGCACGCGCGCGCGCACTATATCCATTAGTTACATAATATATTCTATTATATATTTCACAAATATATATTTTAATCACCCTAATATTTTTATATTCTAAACTGTAAGAAAATCGATTTTCCACCCATAAATTAGTATTTTATTGTATATAATTATGTATCTACGTATCCAACATCCTAAAATTTGATATTTACACTCAGAATGATAAAAAATATGACAGTAGAATTTATCATTTTCTCATCGAGTAATCATAGGTATTATTTTATTTTAATTTTGTTTATCGAGCTTCATAATTATTAAGAAGACTTAGATGGAATATTAAATAATGTATTTTGGACTTAATTATAACATATGTTAACATTAATATTATTAATATTATTAATATATATATATATAATAAAAACTTTTTAATTTGCTCTTTCGCTCATTGTAGGTAAGGGAGAACCTTCGAGAATTACTTCCCGAGGGTTTCGAGGAAGAGATAGAAAGAGAAGGGAGGAGTCTACTGGTGGAGTGGAGCCCACAGGAGAAGGTCCTGGCCCATCAAGCTCTGGCCTGCTTCGTCACCCACTGCGGCTGGAACTCAACCCTAGAACTCATCGCCGCCGGTATCCCCGCCGTCGCCTTCCCTCAATGGGGAGATCAAGTTCCCGACGCTAAATTTCTCTGCGACGTCCACCGCATCGGCGTACCCCTCCCCCTTCCGGCCGCTCGCGCTGAGATCGTTCGTTCTCTCGCCGCCGCTATCGACGGACCGGCCGCCGATGCGATGCGGAAGCGCGCTCAGGAGTGGAAGGAGGTTGCTCGACTCGCCATCGCTTCCGGCGGATCATCGGACCGTAACATTGAAAGGTTTGTTGATGATGTGAGGAAATGGGTGGCGAGCGGCGGCGGTGCAGTTGTCGATCCGGTCGTCGCGGCTTGTCGGGCCATTCAGGGTTCGTGAGTCGTGGCTACGTAAACATATCAATTAAGTCGGTAATGGTTCGTTTTTAATTTATGAGAATAATTGTTGCGACGAAAACAGTTTTTGATGGATCTAATTCGGCAATTGAATCAGCTTAATTCTTCCGAAACGTGAGGAGTTAAGATTATAAAAAGATGAAACAAATAATGAAGTTCACTTTTCACGATAGTACAAAAATCATTAGGAATCCGTGTCCTTAATATACTTCGAAATCCATTCTCACTTTAGTTTAATTAATGTAATCACCTGATCTTAGTCTAGTTTCCACACTGCAACAATTGGTTCTGCTATGTAAAATGAAACAATTACTTCAACACAGAAAGTTGAGCATCACTACAAGGAGGCAGAGATAAGCGTTCAGTGCTACATTTGAGAGTTGTCCACTTGCCTTGGGCTCAGAACCTGGAGTCTGTGCCTGAGCAGGATTTGCTTGATTAATAACATCGGGAAGAGGTGGGTCGACCACATCTGAGGGTTCGAGAGGTGGTGCTGGTGATTGAGCTGGAGGCAGTGTCTCTGGCAAAGCCAGCGATTTGATGCCACCGGCCGCCACAGGTAAGATTGTGTAGGGAAGCCTAGCGGTGAGGTTTGAGCATGGGGTCCCTGTAGAATCCATTTCAGTAATGGAGTTTAATTGCAAAGTTTCAGATTTAACAAATCCAGGAGGTCTGTGATCCTAAAAGCTGATTTGAATGATAAATATCACCTAAATCGGGAAATTTCACATACATATTAGCACACAATTCTTATTGTGATGTGGTAATGGTGAGTACTTACTTAAGTAGGCTCTTGCTGTTGCAGGATATTCAGTAATTAGACCATTCACGCCAATTCCACCAACAAAAGTAGCAATTTCAACAACTGGATCTGAGAAGAAATCGTAAGCTATCGTTGTAAATTCATTTCTGAGCACCGAAACATAAACAGATATATTTGATCTCTGCATCTCAGCTGTAACATTAGTGAAATACGAGATCAAAGCACCATCATAAGCCATTATAGATGATCTTATAACATTAACTGCAGTAGCAAACTTCTTTATCTCATCCACAGCAGGTTTTGGTGCATCACCAACTTGCTCTGGAATCAAGAGAATGCGTTCATAGTGAGTGTTAATCTTCTTAAATTCTGTAAGAACTGATGAATCATCAGATTGGATTAGAACTCTTTTAGTTCTGTCTTCGTCGTAGCTTGCATTAGCCAATGCAGTCGAAACAACATCGACCATACTGACACCCTTCTTTGATGCTAGGTAGGGAGCATTCTATAGATTATAAGAGTAACAATTAGAATAATTATAGTAGATAATTTGTGTAAAAATGGTTTATGATTTGATACCTGAATATTGATTAAAACACCTGGAACAGTACTGTTTTTGGCAAAGGATAGGAATTCAGCCAATTTCAGAATTTTGCCCATGTTTTTGGCAACAGGATTTCTTACCAACCCAACTGAGGAGTAGGGGCTTACTAAATTAGCTGGAAAAGGAAATAAACATTTTATGCCATTAAAATCTCTTCATTTATTATAGTTTTTGGACATCTTGATCAACTTTCACATACAAAATAAAAGAGGCATTTACATACATAACACATAAATTCTATGTATTTATACATCTAACACCTAAACATTCATATTTAAATATATATCAATAAATTTTTTCATATCACATCAAAAATATCGCCATCACTATCTTTCTAAAAGTAAAATGCACCTTTTCAGTCCTAGGTTTATGACACTAAGGTGTTATAACTTATAAGCATAAATATCGAACTCTAGGTGTCAAATATGTAAGTGCATAAGAATTTTGTGGTATGTCTGTAAATTTTGCAAAAAAAATAACAAAGTAGAAGTCATTACGTTTTAAGCTTTGGATCTCAGACCATGTGAGGTCAAATGTGAAGATTCCACTGTTGTTTTGGATCTCTGGTATTGTTGTAGACTTTGACATGAATTTAGGCATTGCTGTTGTGCTTCCTGAAAGATCTGCTGAGTCCAAGCAGAATGAAACTCCATCTTTTGACAACTGAACAGAACAATCAATAATATCTGCACCATCTTCTACTGCTTGTTTATAGGCAAGATCAGTGCTTCCAGGATAGATCCCACTTGCACCATTGTGAGTTATAACCAATGGCTGAGCTGTGCACAATATACAATTGCATTAGAATTTCTTGTCAGGTTTCAAGCATATATAGTAAGATGCTATTATGAACAAGATATGTCATTTTTAAACTGACCTTCATTAGAGAGAGCTTTGTTCTGGTTATTTGCAAAACAAGCTGCATGTACATTACAAACAACAATCATAGTCTTATATTGCACTCATAGAAAAATATCTTAAATTCTAAATACATCTAGAGTGTGGGAGTTAGAAAGGACTTCAACTTATACATTTATCATAAATGAAAAGAATTGATATTAGAAAAGAAGAATAATACACAAAAATATAAAAAAAAAATTATAATAGTTCATCCAAGACAATTTCTCTTAAACCTATAAATACATTGAAATTCCCAAAAAATCCTTAATAAAATTACATCTAAATATCATATGCTTTTTAGAAGTCCATGACTAATTATGAGCAGCAATTTTTCTCCATAAGATTAAAATTAAGACAATAAAACATAAAAAAAGAGCCAGAAAAAAGGGAGGGTTGAGAACAACAAATGGTTACCAATAGCCTCTGATGCAGTGGAAGGGAAGTCAGTCAGGACACCATCAACGGAGAAATCTGAATTATCAATAAACTGAAGATACTCTTGAATTGGATCATAGCTATTATTGTAGCTTCCAGGCACATCATTAGCAAATCCTGAAGCGTAAACTTCCAATCCTAGGCCATGTGCATCTTCTACAATATCGGTAGCTGGAGCTAAATATCCATTATCATCAACAGGCCATATGTATTCCTTCTGCACCAAAATCCCTGATGCAAATGTCTTGATATACTCTAAATCCTCAAGAAGGTTTCCGTACGTCTTGTTTGTCGTCGGCTCAATCGAACCGATGTCCAGGAACTTGAATACGAGCTTTGGTTTCTTCCTCATGGCACTCACATCAACATTCTTCAGGAAGCCTATTTCTGGTGATGAGATGAAATCGTAGTGTATATGTTGTGAGGTTAACTTGATGAAGTCTAGTACATCTAATTTATGTTCTTTGTAGAATGAACTGTACTGCAAGAGAAGACAAAGTGGGGGCAGGGGGAAATTTTTTTAATTTATATTTATTGAATGAAATTGAAATTTATATTATTAAACTTTTAGATAGATATATACCTGTACATTCAACCATAGTTGAGCAGGTTTGTGCCCTTGGACATCATCAATGGTTAAGATAGGCATGACACCATCAAATATACTAGGCCTTGAATATATGTTCTGAATCACTTTAAGAGAACAAATGAATGGAAAATTATGAGGGCTTCAGACAATACTCATCATTCAAACACTCAAAAGGGGTTGTTTGGTATCATGTTATTAAATATATTAAAGTTGGATTTAAAAGTTATTGAATTTAACCAGTCATAAAATTGAAATATGATTTATCAAAAAATGACATCATTCAAAGATTCTAATTCGTGTTTGACAAAATTTAAGTTAAATCTCACTTAAGAATCTCTTTGGGGTGGTTGCAATTTTCTTCAAAAATGGTTGTAAAGTTGTGGTGAATAAAATAAGTTTTTTTAAAAAAATAATAAGTTTTTAGAAAACTGTAGTGAAATATATTTATTTTTTCCGAAGGGTCAGACAAACAGTTCAAGTTCGAAAAAGTGACTTTACATCACAAAAAAATTATAGAAAGTAGTAATAAAGCGGCTCCCAAACAAAACTGTGGTGACGGTCTGAAACGCAAATCAAACAAAAACTGTCCCAAACAGACCCTAAACTCTTCGTGAATTAGGATGCCAAACAACTCCTAAAAATTATTGAAAATTTAAGAAAAAAATTAGTATTTCCCGTGATGCTTACATGCCACATTAGTGAATAACTCTTCTGCTGTAAAATCTACAGAGAACCATCCCCTAACAGCCTGCCCATTCACTCTGTAAGTATTTCCTCTCTTTGGGAAAATAGTTGCAATATTAGTAGAATTATCAAGTCTCAAATCTGACTTGCATATTCCAATGCTGTCTTTTGTTAATTGAAGATCACAGAGCAGCACAACATTGTGAAGGCTGCTTGGTGATTTTGCTGAGTCATAAGCATAGTAGCTTGATTCTGGAAAAATGCCTGAGAATCCTCCTCTAGCCACCACTAATGGAGGAGATCCTGTATTTTTTTTTGAAATATTTTTAAAACTAAAAATAAATAAATTTGTTAGAGAGAGAGAGAGTGTGTGTGTGTAGATTCAACATTGATCATTATACATAGAATTGCTTTCTTTTCAAGTGTGATATATATATAACACAATACACGGAATTGCATATCTAAATTTTATATTTACATTTATAAAACTTTGGTCATATATGTAACAACCCAAACTCTCACCCATCGGGATATTATCCGCTTCGGCCTAATGGTCAATTCTTGTACCGAAAGGTACCTCGATGTTTAAGAGTTTAGCTTCATTCTACTTAAAAAGGGCTTGACAACATAACCAATGCATAAAAATGTGCAGTTCACTTTTAAAATATTAATAATGTAAATGTCTTTATATAAATCGACAAGCATCTATTGTCATGACATGGAGATAAAATAACACTTAACCAAACATTATATTTGACAAATAATGCTAACATCTCAATATTATCAAAACCAAATAACTTATTTATAAATGATGCCGTAAAATATCATTAAAATGAGTAAGAAAAAAAACCTATTATTTCATGCTCTAACATTAATAATAAAACAAATTAGTCAAGAAAAAAAAAATAGAAATTTTCATCATACCATTTAAGGTTTGCCATTTTGAAGGTGGAGGCTGAGCAGAGATTCCATGAATTATGAAGAGAAGAAGAAAGAGATAAGCCACCATTTCTGAATATTAGATTGGTAAATTCCTGCAATAATAAAACTTAAGAAATTACAAATGGAATATTAGATTTGTAAATTTACAATATTTTGAAAAGTAAGGAGGAAGATGACATAAACTAACCTGAAGAACAGAGGAATGAAATCGCTTCTTTGCAAATGCAGTGCTGCACGGAGATCGAAAGAGAGGGCGGAGAAGGTGATGAAGATTTTTTTCTTTTTTTTTTTCAAGAAATTAAAATGGCAAATAAAAGGAGTTTGAAGTAATGTTTAATGATATTTAATGGCTTTTTGGTATTTATTTTTATTTTCGGTTACTTTTTTTTTTTTTTTTAATNTATTATTATTTTAAAAAACATTATTTTTATTTTAAAAAAATATTATCAAGAATTAATCACTTCATTTTCTTGAATTTGGATGTGTTTTTATTTTATTTTATTTCGCATGATATGATTTTTATATTTTTAACTATATATATAATAGAAACAAAAAAAAAAAAAATCGTGTTCATGTCGTGGCGTTGAAGGTCCCGTTTGGGGCAGCTTATAAGTGCGAGCGGCGTTTTCAAAATGCTGCCGTACTATTTGGTTCGCGCGTTTCGCCAGTTTATTCGAAATCACGTTTGAGTTTTTACACTAAATGCAGGCCGCGGGCCGAATCCCTCGGGTCGCGTTTCGGGATAAACAGCTTATTATGAAACGCACAAGCTCCTTCATATTATCGGGTGATGCTATATATGCTTAAAGTAAACTTAAAGTAAAAAAAAAATGAGAAATATAGATTTGGTAAGCAGGTTTCGTTCCTTTATTTATTTATTTATTATTTTTATTGTGAAAATGAGAGGCACCGTCTGTTTTATTGAAAAAATAAATGTTCAACATTCATTGATTTCTCTTGTTGCACCGATAATATAACAAATATAAAAATTATTTTAATATAATTTAAAAAATAAAATAATGATCATTATTTTCAATAAAATAAGTAATATTTTAATTTAAGCTAATATTTTAAAATGTTTTGAAAAATATTTAAAATAAATAATTAAATAGAAGCATTTTTTTTCTATTTTTAATTAAAATATCTTATTTTTGCTCATCCCATTAAAATCAACAATTAAAATTAAACAATATTTGAAACGACCGGTTTCAAGAATTCGATCGGCTGGTTCAATTCTAATTCTATATATAAATAAATAATTCTAAGCTTAGAGTGAATTGCCTGAATGATATACATAAATAATTTTGAGTTTAGACGGAATTGACAATAATCGGTCAATCGTTGAACTGGTCAGTCCGATCCCATTTTTTCAACCACGGTATTTATTTACCCCTATAGTTTATTGGTGTGGCATGTTTACATACATAATAAACATGTCACTTCCATTCATATATATATATATATATAT
>JXCR01040942.1:525740-537896 GCA_002079205.1 Phalaenopsis hybrid cultivar
TAAGAACTGATGAATCATCAGATTGGATTAGAACTCTTTTAGTTCTGTCTTCGTCGTAGCTTGCATTAGCCAATGCAGTCGAAACAACATCGACCATACTGACACCCTTCTTTGATGCTAGGTAGGGAGCATTCTATATATGATAAGAGTAACAATTAGAATAATTATAGTAGATAATTTGTGTGAAAATGGTTTATGATTTGATACCTGAATATTGATTAAAACACCTGGAACAGTACTGTTTTTGGCAAAGGATAGGAATTCAGCCAATTTCAGAATTTTGCCCATGTTTTTGGCAACAGGATTTCTTACCAACCCAACTGAGGAGTAGGGGCTTACTAAATTAGCTGGAAAAGGAAATAAACATTTTATGCCATTAAAATCTCTTCATTCATTATAGTTTTTCGACATCTTGATCAACTTTCACATACAAAAAAAAAAAGAGGCATTTACATACATAACACACAAATTCTATGTATTTATACATTTAACACCTAAACATTCATATTTAAATATATATCACTAAAATTTTTCATATCACATCAAAAATATCTCCATCACTATCTTTCTAAAAGTAAAATGCACCTTTTCAGTCGTAGGTTTATGACACTAAGGTGTTATAACCTATAAGCATAAATATCAAACTCTAGGTGTCAAATATGTAAGTGCATAAGAATTTTGTGATATGTTTGTAAATTTTGCAAAAAAATAACAAAGTAGAAGTCATTACGTTTTAAGCTTTGGATCTCAGACCATGTGAGGTCAAATGTGAAGATTCCACTGTTGTTTTGGATCTCTGGTATTGTTGTAGACTTTGACATGAATTTAGGCATTGCTGTTGTGCTTCCTGAAAGATCTGCTGAGTCCAAGCAGAATGAAATTCCATCTTTTGACAACTGAACAGAACAATCAATAATATCTGCGCCATCTTCTACTGCTTGTTTATAGGCAAGATCAGTGCTTCCAGGATAGATCCCACTTGCACCATTGTGAGTTATAACCAATGGCTGAGCTGTGCACAATATACAATTGCATTAGAATTTCTTGTCAGGTTTCAAGCATATATAGTAAGATGCTATTATGAACAAGATATGTCATTTTTAAACTGACCTTCATTAGAGAGAGCTTTGTTCTGGTTATTTGCAAAACAAGCTGCATGTACATTACAAACAACAATCATAGTCTTATATTGCACTCATAGAAAAATATCTTAAATTCTAAATACATCTAGAGTGTGGGAGTTAGAAAGGACTTCAACTTATACATTTATCATAAATGAAAAGAATTGATATTAGAAAAGAAGAATAATACACAAAAATATAAAAAAAAAAATTATAATAGTTCATCCAAGACAATTTCTCTTAAACCTATAAATACATTGAAATTCCCAAAAAATCCTTAATAAAATAACATCTAAATATCATATGCTTTTTAGAAGTCCATGACTAATTATGAGCAGCAATTTTTCTTCATAAGATTAAAATTAAGACAATAAAACATAAAAAAGGAGCCAGAAAAAAGGGAGGGGGTGGTGGCTTGAGAGCAACAAATGGTTACCAATAGCCTCTGATGCAGTGTAAGGGAAGTCAGTGAGGACACCATCAACGGAGAAATCTGAATTATCAATAAACTGAAGATACTCTTGAATTGGATCATAGCTATTATTGTAGCTTCCAGGCACATCATTAGCAAATCCTGAAGCGTAAACTTCCAATCCTAGGCCATGTGCATCTTCTACAATATCAGTAGCTGGAGCTAAATATCCATTATCATCAACAGGCCATATGTATTCCTTCTGCACCAAAATCCCTGATGCAAATGTCTTGATATACTCTAAATCCTCAAGAAGGTTTCCGTACGTCTTGTTTGTCGTCGGCTCAATCGAACCGATGTCCAGGAACTTGAATACGAGCTTTGGTTTCTTTCTCATGGCGCTCACATCAACATTCTTCAGGAAGCCTATTTCTGGTGATGAGATGAAATTGTAGTGTATATGTTGTGAGGTTAACTTGATGAAGTCTAGTACATCTATTTTATGTTCTTTGTAGAATGAACTGTACTGCAAGAGAAGACAAAGTGGGAGCAGGGGGAAATTTTTTTAATTTATATTTATTGAATGAAATTGAAATTTATATTATTAAACTGTTAGATAGATATGTACCTGTACATTCAACCATAGTTGAGCAGGTTTGTGCCCTTGGACATCATCAATGGTTAAGATAGGCATGACACCATCAAATATACTAGGCCTTGAATATATGTTCTGAATCACTTTAAGAGAACAAATGAATGGAAAATTATGAGGGCTTCAGACAATACTCATCATTCAAACACTCAAAAGGGTTTGTTTGGTATCATGTTATTAAATATATTAAAGTTGGATTTAAAAGTTATTGAATTTAACCAGTCATAAAATTGAAATATGATTTATCAAAAACTGACATCATTCAAAGATTCCAATTCGTGTTTGACAAAATTTAAGTTAAATCTCACTTAAGAGTCTGTTTGGGGTGGTTACAGTTTTTTTTTAAAAATGGTTGTAAAGTTGTGACAAATAAAATAAGTATTTAGAAAACTGTCGTGATAATTATAAATATATTTATTTTTTTTCAAAAAGTCAGACAATAATTTTCTTACAGTCATCGCACAATAACAATTCAGGTTCAAAAAAGTGACTTTACATCACAAAAAATTATAGAAAGTAGTAATAAAACAGCCCCCCAAACAAAACTGTGGTGACGGTCTGAAACGCAAATCAGACAAAAACTGTCTCATTAGTGAAACTCTTCGTGAATTAGGATGCCAAGCAACTCCTTAAAATTATTGAAAATTTAAGAAAAAAATTACTATTTCCCGTAATACTTACATGCCACATTAGTGAATAACTCTTCTGCTGTAAAATCTACAGAGAACCATCCCCTAACAGCCTGCCCATTCACTCTGTAAGTATTTCCTCTCTTTGGGAAAATAGTTGCAATATTAGTAGAATTATCAAGTCTCAAATCTGACTTGCATATTCCAATGCTGTCTTTTGTTAATTGAAGATCACAGAGCACCACAACATTCTGAAGGCTGCTTGCTGATTTTGCTGAGTCATAAGCATAGGAGCTTGATTCTGGAAAAATGCCTGAGAATCCTCCTCTAGCCACCACTAATGGAGGAGATCCTGTATTTTTTTTTTTGAAATATTTTTAAAAATAATAATAAATAAATTTGTTAGAGAGAGAGTGTGTGTGTGTGTAGATTCAACATTGATCATTATACATAGAATTGCTTTCTTTTCAAGTGTGATACATATATAACATAATACACGGAATTGCATATCTAAATTTTATATTTACACTTATAAAACTTTGGCCATTTATGTAACAATCCAAACTCTCACCCATCTGCTTTGGCCTAATGGTCAATTCTTGTACCGAAAGGTACCTCGATGTTTAAGAGTTTAGTTTCATTCTACTTAAAAGGGCTTGACAACATAACCAATGCATAAAAATGTTAATAATAGTGATTTTGTTTTTTGTAATATTAAAGATATGGGTGTTATGCATGTAAATATGAAATTTAGATCCTGCATATATAAATACATGAAGATTTTGTGGTATTTGTGTAAATGCCTTTATATAAATCGACAAGCATCTATTGTCATGACATAGAGATAAAATAACACTTAACCAAACATAATATTTGACAAATAATGCTAACATCTCAATATTATCAAAACCAAACAACTTATTTATAAATGATGCCGTAAAATATCATTAAAATGAGTAAGAAAAAAAACCTATTATTTCATGCTCTAACATCAAATATTAAACAAATTAATCAAGAAAAATTAAAAAAAAAAATAGAAATTGCATGAGATGTATAAGAAAAATCAAAATAGAAAAAATAGAAAATTTCATCATACCATTCAAGGTTTGCCATTTTGAAGGTGGAGGCTGAGCAGAGATTCCATGAACTATGAAGAGAAGAAGAAAGAGATAAGCCACCATTTCTGAATATTGGATTGGTAAATTCCTGCAATAATAAAACTTAAGAAATTACAAATGGAATATTAGATTGGTAAATTTACAATATCTTGAAAAGTAGGGAGGAAGATGAAATAAACTAACACTGAAGAACAGAGGAATGGAATCGCTTCTTTGCAGATGCAGTGCTGCACGGAGATCAAAAAGAGAGGGCGGAGAAGGTGAAGAAGATTTTTTTTTTCTTTTTTTAAGAAATTAAAATGGTAAATAAAAGGAGTTTGAAGGAATGTTTAATGATATTTAATGGCTTTTTTGTATTTTTTTTTTTTTTCGGTTTCCTTTTTTTTTTTTTTTTTAATTTCTCAAGGGTAACGGTCGGGAGCGATTCCCTCTCAACCTTTCTTAATTACCGTAAATTTGTTACTGTTTGGACAAAAATAGACCGTTAATCATATCACTTTTACCAAAATTTGTTATTATTATCATTATTATTATTATTTCATTTACTTTTCGAATTTTATGCGCAAAAAAAGTCTCATTTTTTTATGCGTATTAGATTTCATCTACGTTATGGGCCCGTTTGGGACAGTTTATGAGGTGCGGTGACGTTTTGAAAACGCACCAGACCTGTTTGGGTAAACTGCGTTTTAACAATTTGCGCGTTTTCAAAATGCTGAAAAAAGTGTTTTCACACCGCACATATCTAGGTGCGACAGCTTTCTGACTGTGGTCTAGCTTTTCAAAAAAAAATAAAAATTTATAATATCCACCGCACCTAACTTATCAGCAGATTATTTTTAATCAGCTTATCAACAGATTATTCAATAAGCTGCCACTGCCCAAACAGATCGAGTTATTTTTTGCTATTTAATATAAATATTTTTTGAGATTACATACATAGCACTTAAAATTTTGCTATTTACAAAATTAGCTCTCGAGTTATTTTTTTAAACTACGAAATTGGTTTATGAGCGCCATAATAAAATTATTGAGAATTTGTTGAAAAAATAAAAAAGTTTGGATTGAGATTTTATTTTAATTTTTTTATATTTGAGTGATAATTTGAAAATCGTATGAAAGGGGTGCTTGTTTTGTAAATAGTAGAATTTCTAGTGCTATGGAGGTAATTGCCCCAAAATTTTATTGTATTACAAAAATTTAATCTATAATCATACAATTAATGTTGATCAATTAGGTAAAATAGATATGATATGAATAAGAAATAACTTAGAGACTATTCATATTAAATGATAATAGGAATTCTAATGAACTTTTAATGGCATGACATAAGCAAAAATGTAAAAAAAATAAAAAATAATAATGTCAGGATTACCAATATAGCAATGAGAGAATGTAAAGAGTCAATTATGAAGTAATGACAAATTACAAGCAGGGAATATATTGATAATACCAAGGAATATGTGAATATTAAGATCGTTCATTATTGAAATAAATTGGGTTTAATTTGTGCATCAGATAATAAGGTAAATTAATCAAATACATAAAAAATTTGAACTTTATAACAAAATAAAGTTGCAAGAATATCCAAATTTTAGATGTAATTTTATATAAGGAAAGGTTTGGATAGTACAATGTAAACTTTCTAGTATATAAACTATCTCAAAAAATATAGCATAACTAACACATGTAACATATATATAGATATATATATATAACTGCGTGATTTCTCTAAACATTATAGTATACCTCTACAAAATAAAAGCTGAACATTTCAGCCCACTGGAAGCTTAAATCTGCTTGCATTTGTTTACTGGATGAACTCCGGCCGGTGCGAGGTTAAGATCAGAAATATATGCTCATAAGGTATCTTGTCGGATTGAAGCCAATCAGGGTCACTACATCAACAAATCATAAATACATTGTTGTTAGGACTCATTTGGGAAAAAATAAGTTTTGTCGAAAACTTTTGTGGATATTATAAATGAAATTTATTTTTTTAAAAAAATAAAAGCTTTCTACCAATAAAATTCTGAAAAAAAAACAAAAAAAAAAAAAAAAGTAGCCANAAGGTTAAGTCAGAAATATATGCTCATGAGGTATCTTGTAGGATTGAAGCCAATCAGGATCACTACATCAACAAATCATAAATACATTGTTGTTAGGATTCATTTGGGAAAAATAATTTTATCGAAAAATTTCGTGGATATTATAAATGAGATTTATTTTAAAAATAAAATAAAAGCTTTCTTATGACACTGCCAAATCTATCAGAAATAGTTTCTCCCAATAAAATTCTGAAAAAAGACAAAAAAAAATAGTAGCAAAAATAAGAATGGTAAATAAAATTAATGGAAAAAACTATCCCCGACAAACCCTAAATAAGAAAAAAAATTGGCATTTACATACATACCACCCAATTCTTATGTATTAATATATCAACCAACTGAACTTCAGATTTTACATATAGACCACCGGATTCGTATGTTTTCAGCATAGGTTGGATGGTCCTTAGAAAAAAAATTAAAGTTTAAATGGTTGATATATTAATACATAGGAATTGGGGGGTAGGCATGTCAATCTTCTAAAAATAAAAAAAAAAAAACTTACAGAGAGGGGATAAAATGATGACAAGACCAATTGGATACAAGAAGAAAGTTGTTCTTTCCAAAAAAGGTAGTACTGCATGATAAGCTCAACATAAGTCAAAGTATAGAGAGAGAGAGAGAGAGAGGGAAGGGGAGAGGGGGTTGTAGGGGGGAGTGTGGGAGTATACCGTCATATCCTAAGAAATTAAGGTAGTTGTAGTAGGAAATAGCCACCATAAAAAGCAGATTTGACAGCAGAACGGGAAGGAAACCATGCGCAACTAGTAGAGGAGAAGCGAAGTACTGAATCACTGACATAAATAGAAATTAGCAGTTAAAAAAAATTCAGACAAAAATGCAAATAAATCACTTTTTGCCATGTCAAGATTGTTACCATAGAGCATAATGAATGCTGGAAAAAAAGAGTTGCAATGCACATCNAAACTTCAGATTTTACATATAGACCACCGGATTCCTATGGTTTCAGTATAGGTTGGATGGTCCTTGGAAAAAAAATGAAGTTTAAATGGTTGATACATTAATACATAGGAATTGGCGGGTTGGGATGTCAATCTTCCAAAAAAAAAAAAACAAACTTACATAGAGGGGATAGAATAATGACAAGACCAATTGGATACAAGAAGAACGTCGTTCTTTCCAAAAAAGGCAGTACTGCATGATAAGCTCAACATAAGCCAAGTATAGAGAGAGAGAGAGAGAGAGAGAGAGAGAGAGAGAGAGAGAGAGAGAGAGAGGGGGGGAGAGNGGGGGTTGTAGGGGGGGGTGTGGGAGTATACCGTCATATCCTAAGAAATTAAGGTAGCTGTAGTAGGAAATAGCCACCATAAAAAGCAGATTTGACAGCAGAACTGGAAGGAAACCATGCGCAACTAGTAGAGGAGAAGCGAAGTACTGAATCACTGACATGAATAGAAATTAGCAGTTAAAAAAAATTCAGACAAAAATGCAAATAAATTACTTTTTGCCATGTCAAGATTGTTACCATAGAGCATAATGAATGCTGGAAAAAAAGAGTTGCAATGCACATCAAATGCATACAGCCTGAAACAAAGCAAAATAAAATGAAATATCAAATTTTGTTCAATGATTATATTGTGGTTTTCATTAAATATTTCAAAATGAAATGGATAGGATAATAAGAATTTAGTCGCAGTGATTGGAGCAGCATGTAACAAAACGGGAATGAAACTTAAAGAAGGATTTGCCTCTTTGTTTTTTTTTTCTTTTCCTTGAAGGATACAACTCTCATCTCAAATATTTTATTAATTAAATAAAATACAATGTCAGTTAAAGATACACATCATGCCGATTACAAATAAAGAAAAGCAAAAATCTAATTAGAAACCTTTTTAATATGAGGGGAATTTACATAAATAGCATACAAATCTTATGCATTTACATTTCTCACACCTAAACTTTCATATTTATGTAAACAACACTTTGGTGCTTTAAATCTATGCATGAGATCACATATTTTACTTTGAAAAAAGATCACAGGAATTATTTTTTATGTGATATTATAGATTTGATTGCTATGTGTGTAAATATGAAAGTATAAGTGTGAGACATGTAAGTACATAAGAATTGTTTGGTATGTATGTAAATGCCCCTCAAGTTAGAGAGAAGAAATCTATTATGAAAAAATATTTTCGCATAAATAAGGATATATGACTAACAAATATAATTTGATCAAGCGAATAGAAGCAGCAATGTTATTAAATGAATTTCCAAAAACAAGGGCAACACCAATAACCCACATTAAGCCTATATCTTTAACTTATATCAAAGCCAGATTTTCTAGGCATATTTAAGAAGTTATAATGTGCGTGCTAGAACATAAAATAAAAGAGATTGCTGCGAGAGTAATCAACCAATGAAGATGAAAATCCAATGCAATGTCAGTGGAATTGTCAATAAAAGAATACCAAAGATTTTTAGAAGATAAATATTATGAAATATAAATAGGCTAAATATGAGATATGGATCCGACGGCCAACAAATTACTACCAATCTAATATAAAGTGGCCCAAATGATTAAGATAGACCTTTTGCTAAAATAAAGAATGAAAAAGAATTTTATAGAGCGGCTATTCACGCAAGGATGGCTCAAACTAGATCGTTGCAATCAAATTGCTGAATTTAAATGTATATATAATTGTTTGTTTTAGTTTTGTTTTGTGATTCGTGTCTTAGTTCCTTTTCGTTAGCTACTTAAATGCTATTTTTTATTTCAAGTCTATAGTAACGGTGTTTTCTATTAATTATTATTAAAAGTAGGAGTGCATAAACAGCTACTTGTAACCGTTGAAGCAGGCATTTTGATTACTTTACACTAACTGCTGGTTGAATACCATTCTGTTACAGAATTGATACTCGTTCTTCCCATATTTCTGCCTAATTCGTGAAAGTTACACCCCAAGTGATTTTAGCATACTCGTACAAGCCAACAATTTTGTATGTTGCATGAACTGAAGCTTCACAATGATGCAAGTTGAACAAATTTTTTTTTAGTGTTTTTGTGTGAATAAAAATGTAAGAAAATGGAATACGGAGACTTGTTGTAAGTATAAATTTTTCTTTCATAAACAAGAAATGATGATGACGATAAAATATCAACAATGATCAAGTTCCCATAGCATTAACTTTTTGATGGGGAGCTCAAAGATTATAGCCGACTCACTGACGAAGTAACAATATATTTTTCGTGCCGAGTCTTCTTTAATGATCGATTGATTTAGTGAGGCTTACATATAATAATTTAAAAAATTAATTTTCCACTTTATTTGAATGTGTGTACTTCATTTAATGTGGCAACATCTTACTTATTTCTAAGCATTATTTTGTTTTTACTCATTTTTTGCATCATTTCTAAATTTTTTTTGTCAAAACCAAATGTAAAAGGAAAAAATATTTTGTATGATGTAGGATCCATGACGAGGATTCAAGAAATCTCACGCTTATCAACATTACCAAAAACATCATGAAATCTCAATACAATATTCTTGCCGGACACCTGAGACACTAGGCACCAACATACACGCTTAAAAGTGGTGTGCTAAAACGACTATTCCTTATAAATTAATTAATTATGAGAAATAGTTTTAAGAGCTACAATATGACAATCATCCTATTTAAAGCTACAAAGAATTTGAAGCTTCCATTGCATTCCATGTATAAAAGAATTGTCGAAAAAGATTATTTTAAATTAGTTAAAATACTGTGTAACATGTATAGACTAACATAATCTTTATCACCATGAATTTCATCTTCATCGCTTAGCTTGGCTGTGCCCAGCACGTTTAATTGCAATGCATCGTATTAAGGGTATTTAAAGACTTGTATTGTAAATTAAAACTTAACTATTCATTTGTAAAAAAAGTTCTTCTCTTGTACCAAGAAACTTAATGGGCGCTTGGGATCACTTTTATTTTTTATTTTATGCTTTTCATTTTTATTTTATTTTGTTAATATTTTGATTTGAAATTAAATGTGTTTGATCGCAATGGATGTTTTAAAAAACACTCAAAACAAAAACTGTTTTGAGAGATTTTATAATCAAGTTGATTTATTTTTAAAAATACAAATAATGACATTAAAAATAGATTTAGGGTCTATTTGAGATCACTTTCTGTTTTCTATTTTAATTTTTTTTTCCTGTTTTCTGTTTTTAAAAAATATGTTTAGTACTGTTATGATTTATATGTTCTTAAAAGTAGAAAATAAAAAATATGTTTGATTGGGTTGTTTTAATTGTTTTTTAAACTATATACTTTTAATAAAACAGCTAAATCTGCAGGCGCTCTACTATTAAGTTCTGTTGACATATAAGAAGTCTTTCTTGCTCCGTCCAGCATGAAGGTGAGGAGACATTGTTATCAAGAAAAGAAATAAAATACAAATACAAAATAACTCCACATTTGTTACAAACCAAGCAGCCTTTCAAAGAGAACAAAACAAAAGAAACAAATAATAATAAAACAATAAAAAGGACAAACAGGAGAGCGTACGTAATTATTACTTAAGCATAAGAGAGGCAAACTCAATGCATGAGGATCTCATAAATGCAACAGAAAAAAAGGAGCAATTACATGTATACCACCCAATTCTTACGTATTTACATATCTAACACCTAAATTTTATTTTATACTTTAATACCACCCAAATCTTATGTATCAAAGAAAAATATCACTATTTTAACTTTTAAAAAGTGAAATACACATTTTNGGGCAACTTATTTGGTGCGGTGGCGTTTTGAAAACGCACCAGAATTGTTTGGGTAAACTGCATTTTGGCAGTTTGTGCGTTTTGAAAACGTTGAAAACAGTGATTTCACGCCGCACCTATCTAGGTGCGGTGGCAGCTTTGGCTTTTCCAAAAAAATAAAAATTTATAATAGCCACCACACCTAGCTTATCAGCAGATTATTTTTAATCAACTTATCAATAAATTATTTAATAAGTTGTCGCTGCCCCAAACAGACTTATATATATAATTTAGAAATATTTTTTGAGATTACATATATGACACTTAAAATTTAGCTATTTACAAAATTAGCTCCCAAGTTATTTTTTTAAACTACGAAATTGGTTTATGAGCGTCATAATAAAATGATTGAGAATTTGATGAAAAAAATACAAGTTTTGATTGAAATTTTATTTCGATTTTTTATATTTGAGTGATAATTTGAAAATCGTATAAAAGGGGTGCTTGTTTTGTAAATAGAATAATTTCTAGTGCCATGGAGGTAATTGCCCCAAAATTTTATTGTATTACAAAAATTTAATCTATAATCATACAATAAATGTCAATCACTGAGGTAAAATAGATATGATATGAATAAGAAATAACTTAGAGATTATTCATATTAAATGATAATAGGAATTCAAATGAACTTTTAATGGCATGACATCAAGCAAAAAATGTAAAAAAAAAAGAAAAAAAAAAGAATAATGTCAGGATTACCAATATAGCAATGAGAGAATGTAAAGAGTCAATTATGCCGTAATGACAAATTACAAGCAGGGAGTATATCGATAATACCAAGGAATATGTGAACATTAAGGTCGTTCACTATTGAAATAAATGGGGTTTAATTTGTGCATCAGATAATAAGATAAATTAATCAAATACATAAAGTTGCAAGAATATCCAAATGTTAGATGTAATTTTATATAAGGAAAGGTTTGAATAGTACAATGTAAACTTTCTAGTATATAAACTATCTCAAAAAATATAGCATGACTAACACATATATATAGATATATATATATATATAGCTGAGTGATTTCTCTAAACAATATAGTATATTACACATCTACCTCTACAAAATAAGAACTGAACATTTCAGCCCACTGGAAGCTTAAATCTGCTTGCATTTGTTTACTGGATGAACTCCGGCCGGTGCGAGGTTAAGATCAGAAATATATGCTCATAAGGTATCTTGTCGGATTGAAGCCAATCAGGGTCACTACATCAACAAATCATAAATACATTGTTGTTAGGACTCATTTGGGAAAAAATAAGTTTTGTCGAAAACTTTTGTGGATATTATAAATGAAATTTATTTTTTTAAAAAAATAAAAGCTTTCTACCAATAAAATTCTGAAAAAAAAACAAAA
>JXCR01040942.1:541811-579675 GCA_002079205.1 Phalaenopsis hybrid cultivar
TCATCGGAATTGAAATCTCGTTGCCCGCTTCGGAAGGACGCTTTAAAATTTTTTTATTTTTTTTTGAAAAAGATGAAGTCAAACTGACCCCATAATTTTCATAGTTTAAATGAAAGAGCGTCTCAAATCATGTATCTATCCCGAAGGATGAACACAAGAATTGAGCGTGAGGCTCGATCAAATAAACTAGAGAAAGTTATGACATTTTGAAAAAAGATGAAGTCAAACTGACCCCATAATTTTCATAGTTTAAATGAAAGAGCGCTTTACCTTCGTGTATCTATCCCAAAGGATGAACACAAGAATTGAGGGTGAGGCTCGATCAAATAAACTAGATTTAGTTTTGAAAAATATGAAGTCAAACTGACCCCATAATTTTCATAGTTTAAATGAAAGAGATGAAGTCAAATTGACCCCATAATTTTCATAGTTTAGATGAAAGAGCACTTTATCTCAAATCATGTATCTATCCCGAAGGATGAACACAAGAATTGAGGGTGAGACCCGATCAAATAAACTAGAGAAATATCTATCCCGAAGGATGAACACAAGAATTGAGAGTGAGGCTCGATCAAATAAACTAAAGTATCCATCCCGAAGGATGAACACAAGAATTGAGGGTGAGACTCGATCAAATAAACTAGAGAAAGTTATTGACCTCATAATTTTCATAGTTTAAATGAAAGAGTGTTTACCTCAAATCCTGTATCTATCCCGAAGGATGAATGCAAGAATTGAGAGTGAGGTTCGATCAAATAAACTAAAGAAAGTTATGACATCCGTTTGGTCTGCGAAACCAACCTCATAATTTTCATAGTTTAGATGAAAGAGCACTTTACCTCAAATCCTGTATCTATCCCTAAGACGAACACAATAATTGAGGGTGAGGCTCGATTAAATAAACTAAAGAAAGTTATGACATCCGTTTGGTCTGCGAAANAAGCTTGCATTACCCACTGAAATTCATTAACACGCAAGTTAAGGACATTAATGGTGTTGCTGTATGTAGAAGATTTTGCAACAGCATAGTGAGTTTTTTATCTTAGCATTAACATTTAAGATTATGGGAAAAGTGCATAATCATAATTATGGGAAAAGTGCATAATCAAAATTGGAAATCACAACCAAGAACCTTTTTGTCAAAATTATGGGAAAAGTGCATAATCATAAAGTAAATAATGAAAAAATCCTGCCAGAAAAATAAGAAAAAGAGTCATAAGAAAGTATGAAAGATCTCAAAATAAATAAATAGATCATCGAAATATCAGGCGATACACCAACATCCTTAAGGCAATATCTTTCATCCCCTTTTTTATGAAGAAATATTGCCTCAGTACTACGCATGTAAGCCTATGTGCGTACCCAATCAAATGCCGCCACGTGGAAAGCCCGACCCCACCTATTAAAGCACAGAAAAATAACATAAAAATAAATTTCTTATTATCCGCAACCTGGCCCGACCCTAAACCTGAACCGGCCTAAAAAGCCTTTTCATTTTCTCCGCACCATTACAAGTTTAGGGTATAGTCTCCGAATCGTCTTCCTCGGCGAAGCGCTACCTCCTTTATTGACGAAACCCTAGGCATTCTCCAGAATGCAAGCGAAGGTGACCATGGCGTCCAACCGTTCGTTAAAATCATGGTATGCACCTAAACCAGAGTAATGAAATGCACAACAATACCACATTAATATCACACAAGTAACACATCAGTAATACAACAATAATATAGCAATAACACATCAATATCACACAAGTAACACCAGTAACACATGAAAAATACAACAATACCACATCAATACCACACAAGTAACACACCATAGCTTTGAATAAATAGCACAGAAATAACCCTACCTCTTATGACGTGTTATGCTTCTGTTTAGGAATATGCAATACATTTGTGATTGTTAATGAAGCCTATTAGATGTGTTATTTATGTATTACTGATGTGTTACATTAGTGAAATTGATGTGTTATTCATGTATTATTGATGTGTTACTGATGTGTTATTTATGTGATAACACAAATAACACCGAAGTAACTTATGTTGAATTTTTATTATTATGTTATGAGGGTTTTATTGAGGTGTCACTGATGTGTAAACAAGAGTAACACCTCATAATGAGCTTCATATCACATGAATAACACATCAATAACATTTAAAATATAGCTCCACATGGTTCTAATAATGTCTTATTGTTTCTTTAATTTGCGGGATCATGAAAACAAGAACTTTCAACTGTAGATGTCGTCCATCTGCAGTGAGAGTTGTCTTGGATGCAATTCGAGATCTGCTTTCAGAGGAAACTATTAATAATTTAAAGGAAATTATGGTATTCAATTTTTGTGACATGCCCTCATATCCCCATGACAATATCATGACTTTACATATTCTGAGATGTTGGGATATGAGAGGAGTCTTCAAAATGGGTGGAAATGAGGTTAAATTACATGCTGACCACGTGGCTTTGCTGATAGAGATGCTAAACAGAGGAGAGTTTGTTTGATGAAAGAAAGGACCCCTATCAAATGTGGATGCCATACAAATAAAGAACCAATTAAAAAAAAAATTTTGCAGGAGCTTCTACCCCTCCATTTGAGCAGTTGTATTTGAAATTCATACTAGTTAATTTATTTTTCCTTCAAGCAATTTTCATGTGTCTGCAGAGCTATCTTCTTTTGTTGTAAATGTACAAGTTTTTTCATCATTTAATTGGCATGTTGTCATATGTGAAATGATCATCGATCAAGTGAGAACTGTCTCCATGAAATTAAGGCAGAATAAGCCGATAGGCTATATTCAAGGATTTGTATTTCTTTTAACGGTAAATCTTTATTGTTTACATTAAAACATTATTCTTCTGAAGTTTTGTTTTGTTGTATTAACTTTTGCATACATGTTTATTGTGTAAAACATTCTCAACTATAGTTTTACGAGCGCACGTCTTTGTTAACTCCTGCTGCACCTTACGCTAGACCCCACATTCTGAGGTGGCCAACTAATCATGGGTTGAGTGCTGAGAAGATTCATGAAGCCTTTAAAAAACTCGATCATGTAAATCATTTAATTTTTATTGCAGCTTATTGGCACCTCTGTTTAATAGTTTTTTAAGAATGTCTACAACGATTTTTGACGAATACATTTTTATTGTAGGTTAATGACCGATTCTTAGATTTGAGAGAAGATGAAGTACAGCTGCTCGCAAATCCAGATCAGGGACCACCGAGTCCTGCATGACAACTTCCACGCCATGAAACTACGACATGACCATCTTCACCCAGATCATATGCCAAGGGTACAATTGTTTCCACTGATATTACCCCAGTAGCTGGACATACGACAGAGAGTGCTAATTTCAGAGTACTATTTGAGATGCTGAAATCTCAGAAACAAATCAGCTTAAATATAAAAGATACAGTGATTGACATGAATAAACAGATCAATACTGTGATAGAAATATTGTCCACCCTCACAGGTTTGATACAGAGATTATTTGAAACTAAGACTAATAAAGTTGTTGAGAGAACAATGTCCAATACAAGTCAAACTCAACTCCGAAGGAAGAAGACCAGCAACAGTGGAAGGAAGAGGACAGTGGACCCCCCCCAGTATCTCAATATCAGTTCAAAAGAAGAAGTAGAAAAAAAGATAATGTGGATGTTGTTGATCGTGTAAATACAGATGTTCCCGGACAGGATCAAGAGGCCAAAGAAACAATAAGACAAGCACTGGACAAATTTTTTGTTGTCAACTACAACCTATGTGGATGTTGTTTATCCTACAAAGGATATTGTGCATGTTGCTGATCCTGTACATACAAATGTTCCCGTACAGGCCCAAGACGCCGAAGAAACAATAAGAGAAGCATAATGCACAGATTTGAGGATGAGAAAATTCATGAAGACCCCAAAGAAGTCGAACGAGCAATAAAGGGTGTTCTCGAATCTGTCCTATTCGGTGAGTACGTCATTCTAATTTGTACTATATGATATACCTTCCTATTTTATGTTTTCTAACAATATTTTTTTTAGACGCGTCTTATGACATACGCTTTAAATACTGATTCAAAAAAGGGTGATTCCCAAAAGGCCCAAGTTTCAAATGAAAATGTACAGACCGAATTCAATTTAGATGAAGAAAACTTAGATCCGGTTGGTTTTGAGCAAATCTCAAGTCAAAGCTACAGTTCTAATGCAGACGAATATGCTATAGTTGTAATAAAAAAAATTATATCTATGTACTCTGTAGCATATATTATATGTTCTTATTTTATGTGTTATCCATGAATTGTTTTCTTTTGCAACTCCGTCATGCGACTTAGACTCTTGAGTATCCTGATAGATCATTGATATCAATTGAAATGCATAAAGAAATAGACCAGTGCCTAGCCAGATACACTGGACGATAAGTAAATGTCCACCACTGTTTTAATGTTGCGCAGTTGTGTTGTATTTAATTAACAGAAATTCTCTTTCTTATCAATGCAGTGACGTTATAATTAACAGAGGTCATATTTTGATTTACCGATCGACCCTCGAAGATATACTATTAAATAAGTGGCTTGCAGACGAACATATTGATCTATTTGCTGTCTTGTTGCGCGAAAGAATCTTAAGGAGACACCGGCCTAAACTGTATGTTTCGCCAATGTATGGGGTATGTTGAACAACTTAAATTTATTCATACAAGTTTAAGTCATATATTTCATGCACATTTAAAGTAATAATTTTATGCAGATGCATAAGACATATGGTAGCAAACCCTACGTGAAACATATCACCAACGAAGCCGTTAAAGATGTAACAATCATTTTCTTTCCAATCATTCATAATCAGCATTGGTTTTGTTGGCTCTAGATCTTAAACTGAGAAAATGGAGAATATATGATTCACTACCTAACCAGATGCATAAGACTCGCGCTGCGGAAGTTGTAAGTATATTCAACTCAATCAAAAGTAACACAATAGCAATCGAAGAGTAACACCATACAGCTTCAACCATGCAGGTCAATATGTTTGCTAGAAATGTCGCTGATGTATTTACAACCAAAATTCATAAATGGTCCCTATCGATTACAAAACATGTACCCTCACAAAGAAATAGTTTTGATTGCGGCATGTTCGTCTGCAGGTACATAGAAACATTAATGCAGGCCGAAGAAGTCGACTGGAGTGCACTTATGGATTGGCAGGATGATATGAAACGATTTAGAGCTGAATTTGTATATGACATTTACATATTCTCGAGGACTTCATAGTAAATTTATATATTTGTACTTTGTATAGTTGTATAGGTCATCTATGGGGGAAATTGTTCAAATCTTAGAGAATGTTGCTGAGATGAATGTTTCTTCATAATAAGATGTTCATAGAAAGCTTAGATTTTATTTAATTTTCACATTTCAGAGTTGGTTTGTTGTACGTCCTATGATTTATGTTCCACTTTCTACTGGCAATGATGTTTAATGATTTCAGTTCTTTGTATATTTTATAGTTTTAGAATGATGCTTTTTGAAATAATATCAGGTAGGAGAAACATAAATCATGAATTTATGTTTGTATTTTTTCCAGCATGGGCAACAACTAAAATATCATAAGGAGTAATCAAGATATTTTAAATAAATAATAAAAAATTTCTTATCCCAGATAAATTGTCCTTTAAAATTTAATTCAGAGAAAGATAAAAAATTTTGCGTCAAAATTTAACTAAATCATAATGCGGAATAACCCGGCGAACAACGGAGTAACACCGATTTAATCGGCGGTAACACAAAGAATATTCGCCGCAAAACACAGCACACTATACGGAGTAACGCAGAGTAACGACAATTAAATCGGCGGTAACACAGGGAATATTCCCTTGGCATAGCGGAGTAACGCAGAGTAACACGCTTGGTACAGCGGTAACGTGTTACTCACGTGTTATCAACGTGTTACTTATGTGTTATTCAGCGTGTTACTCACATATTATCTACGTGTTATTCACGTGTTACGTGTTACTCACTCGTTATCTACATGTTACTTATGTGTTATTCAGCGTGTTACTCATGTCTTATTTAGTGTGTAACTCAGCCTGTTATCCACATGTTACTAAGCGTGTTACTCACGTATTATCTACATGTTACTCACGTGTTATTCAACGTGTAACTCAGCCTGTTATCCATGTGTTACTCAACGTATTATTAAACGTGTTACTCACATGTTATCTACGTGTTACTTACGTGTTATTCAACGTGTAACTCAACATGTTATTCAGCGTGATACTCAGCGTGTTATTCATCGTGTTACTCACGTGTTATCTACGTGTTTCTCACGTGTTATTCAGCGTGTAACTCAGACTGTTATTCAGCGTGTTATTCACGTGTTATCTACGTGTTTCTCACGTGTTATTCAGTGTGTAACTCAGTCTATTATCTACGTCTTATTCAGTGTGTTATTCAACGTGTTACTCATGTGTTATCGACGTGTTATCTACGTGTTATTTTAGTGTTATTCACGTGTTATCTATGTGTTATTCAGCGTGTTATACAGTTGATATTTATGATAATCAATTTATCCACGTTTGACTAAGCTAAAGACATATTTGAACAAAAAACATATTATAAACCACCAATTACTTCTTTCTTACAAAGTTTAAAGATGTTACAGTATACCAACGTATACAATTTCAATCAATCTATATCTCACTTATGGAATCCATCAATAGTCCAGTGTATGTTTCAGATAGTTGCGATGCATAGTATTCCTGCAATAGGAGAGTAATACCAAGTTCAATTTGAGTGAATTATTTTATATAAAAAACAGTCAAATGATACTGAATTTTAGCAACATACCTGGGTAAGACAATCTGTCAAACTTTCTTCGAATGCATCAACAGCTTGACGGCTAGTTGCTGCTTCTTGTTACATTCCTGAATGCAATAGATAAAGTTAAAAGTATTCATTATATATGTAATAAAGGAAATACTAAATCAAAAAATTTATACATTTAGCTTTCTTATTTTTCTTCCAATATCCTTTCAACTTAGATGTAGATACTCCTTTCGGCCTCTTTTTAGCAGGGTTGTTCACATTGCATTCTATATTTATAACTTTTTTTTTCTTTTTTGTTTTCTTTACTTTGATCGTTCTCTCTGCTAGAGCATCCTCAATATCTCCAGATAATTTTTTAAACGTCTCCCACAAACACTTAGCTAACTCATTTCCTCATGCTCTATTAATGAGTTGATATGCAAATTTCTGAGAGCATGACATGAATAGAAGGGAACTTGAAGTAACATTATTCAACCCCGAGTCTTTTAGATCTCTGCAACCAAACCTGTTATACATGTCCCTTTTAGCATTAATGGACCACCGCAATAAAAAATGCTTCTCCGGAATCACCTTTATTTTGGCGACCTGAGAATAAATAGTGCATGAGAGCACAACAGATCCATCATCTCAAATTTTTTGCAACTACATATAACCTCACAAGTAACTTTGTCAACTAACACAATCCAGGGTTGTCTTGTCCCCTCATCATCCAATCTTAATACGTAATATTTAGCCTCACTCTCCACTGATACTTCAGTTGTAAGCAAACATAAGTCATTAATAGCTCTTGTTCAAACATTGAGTAAAACTTCCTTGTATATAATGAGGCAGTTTGCCTCAACACGGATTGATTTTAACCATGGGAGTTCTGAGGGACTGCCCGCATTTGAAATCTTCATCTTTCTCGTGCTGACACCACGATTTCATTATGGTTTCAAGATCGATAAAACAATCCGTGAGAGAGCTAGTTGGCTTTCCAACACCATGACAGACATTATTGGTCGACTCACTTCTCTGTGTTGATAAAATTCTCATACCGAATATATCCTTATTAAATGTTGTTGATCATTTGTCTTATACGGTACATTTCATCTAACCAGACATTGCTTTGTAGTTCTCCCAGCTTAATCATTAAGGACCACGTTTGTTCGAACTCTTCCTCAGAATCACACTTGCTCAAGCATTTATAAAAAAATGCTACAGACGCTCTTAGTACGCACTTCGCAGTATACTTTAGAAGACAGTTTCTTGTAGAATTGTCATTGACATAATCTGTGACGTGTTTGTGGGAGACATTCTGCAATGGCTCTTGTCATTACTTGATCCTGATAGGTAAAGATTGTTATGGGACGTTTGTCTCTCATTATTCGAATGAATAATTTGAATAACTACACGAATGATTCAGTAGTCTTATCAGACAAAAATCCAACTCCAAACAATACGTTCTGCCAGTGGTGGTTAACCCCCACAAATGGAGCGCTGCATAAATTATATTTATTTAATATATAGCTTGTATAAAAAATTATCACATCCCCGAAACAGTCATATTTCAGCCTGGATAATCCATCACTCCAAAAAATGCTTGTTAACCTACCAGACTCATATATTTGGAAATCTCAAGCAAACATGTTATCCCCAATTTGCCTCTCCACGAACAATTATATTAGAGCATTGACATCTCTCTGTTCAATTCTGTCTTTTTTTCTCTTTGGATGAAATTAAATGTATATCTCTTATTGCATTCCAAATTCTCCACACCATCAACCTCCGTGGCTATGAAATTGTATGCATGCATTGCTCTGATCCCTGAATCTGTCATTGATCTCAACACATCTGCATTCAGCTCACTTATCCTTCTGCTGGAACGAAGAAGATGTTTATCACCACTTTCGGCCAAAGGATGATTGTGATTTTCAATGAATTTCGCCACTGTCCAATTGCCTTCGAAATCAACAACAAATCGAACCATGGTCTTACAACCAGTCCTAGTGTCTGCTTTTTTGAAATTAACTGTATTGTTAGGCTCTTTCTTGTAGCCAGCTTTTCCACAAATATAATCTTTGATCTTGAGTTTCTTGGAGTTCGGTCAGTAGATAGTATGGTCCTTCCGAACAGTGAATCTTACGTGATGTGCATATTCACGATAGCTTTCATATGTTTCTTGCTCATTGTGGACAATGCTGCTTAGAAACTTCTTTGCAATTGGATCATTGCAAACGTGTGTTGCCTCACAGGACTGCATAACACCATGATAACATCAGCATAACACTAATAACACAATAACAGTAATAAATTAAAAGCAATAAACAACATAACAATGGAGTAATATCAGCGTAACATCATAATAACACAAGAGTAACATCAAACAACATTAAAATACAAAAAATATCACTATAATACAAAAATAACAGCATTATAATACAAAAATAACACTATAGAACAACACTCAATAACATTACATCAACACCAACATTTACATTAGACTAAGCCAACTATTATACCACAGTAACAATACTAAATCAAATGCAAGAAATAATATAACATTGGAGTAATACCAGAGTAACACCAGAATAACACAAGAGTAACACCAAGAAAACCCAATCTTAACACCATAATAACACAAAAAGCGCAGCAGAAAAACCCCTAAATTTTACTAGTAAACTATAAATATAAACACCACAAACAAAATGACAATACCAGAAACAGAATGAAAACCCTAAGCTAACATAAAACTAGAGATTATTGCACTCACTTGATCTTCAAAGTTCAGGCTGAATGATGGGTGTAATTTCTCCGACATTCAACGTACATGGAAACCTCCATTGAAACCCTAGGTGCGGAGCTGAGAAATATTTCTTCCACCAGCAATAGAACAACCTGCGAATAGAATAGTAAGTAGGCGCGAAATATTGTTATGCTAGTGGGAAATTTTTCAGGTTTAGGGTCGGGCCGGATCGTGAATAATAAGAAATTTATTTTTCTGTTATTTTTCTATGCTTTAATAGGTGGGGTCGGGCTTTCCACGTGGTGACATTTGATTGAGTATGCACGTAGGTTTACATGCGTAGTACTGAGGCAATATTTCTTTCTTTTCTACATTATCCACTAGATACACTGTCACATCAATCTCTATCCCTCTCATTAGTCTTAAAATAAAGTTTTTAGAATATTCTCCAAAAACTTAATAGGTTTCGTCAAAGGGAACTGAAGCAGATTGATAACGCAACATATTTACCAAAGTTTGTGCAAAAATCCCAGGTTATTACATATATTATATGAGAAAGGAGGCTCCGAAATGGGATACAAATTCATAGCCTTCTAATTAAAACCTTCTTGAATTAGCTAAAAGAAAAAATAAACAAAGGATTGAATGCTGCAAAACAAAATTCAAGAAAGCAGAGGTTTGCAACAATCGCGAGTTAAGCTCATTGGGAAAGCGACGAAGGATAGCGTCTTACCGAGACCCGCAATTCCATCTTTCACCTCCTCCCACTCCATCTTCACATACAATCAAAATCAAAGCTAGTGGGAAGGCTTCGACAAGCTCACAACATATCAAACTCATTCGTGACCAAATCTCACGATACAATTGAGGGGATTACGATGAGCTAGGTGGGAAACGTCGCTCTTCAGTTGTAATTCATAGGGAACAGAAGCTAGCAGTAGTAACCAGAAGAATTTATGCGACATCAGTGCACCATCGCTACATTAGGCGAATTGAGAGCTGTGAGATCGACAAACAAACCAGGAATGGACTCGAACAACAGCACTTGGAAGAAATGCACAACATTTGGATAGCTTGAATAAATGGAAGCAAGCAAGATCAAAGTTGATAGAGATGGAAGAGACATATGATACAAATTTGACAGAAATTTTGGTGATCAATCAGCTACGTGATACGGAGTTGACAAATATTCTGGTAATTGATAAGTTAGAGGATAGCTATTTGGGGTTGTGATATTCTCAAAGATTGTCTGGAAATCAAGACAGAATCTGATTCGAATACGGCCAAACGATGTTCACAAGATGATAATCTGAATTCCTAAGGGTCAATACGAATTTCTGATTTAATTGACATGGTTGTCAGATGACGACAACCCGTGTGAATCATACGACTATATCCAACAGTATTTTTTCCCACCTTGAAGACAATGTATCTTTTTGGGAGGGGAGTAATGTTATAATAGCACGTAAAGACAAATTTGTCTTTATTAGCCTACATGCAATTTAGTCTTCTGTAATTTATTATTGTTTAATATAAACAGGGTTAATATATTACAGATTAGAGCATGCATGAGAATTGTTGTCTTGGAATCTTAAGGTTAGGGTTTGGGAGAGATTTTCTATCTCTCGAATTGTAGGAATTGCGAGAGACTGCCTACCTCTCGAATTGTACGTGTTTATCCTTGTATTCATGTTGTTTTGGATTATTGAAGATAAATATTTACTTTGACCTAATTTCTGTGAAAAAAAGTCTCAAATCATATATCACATACTAGCAAGTTTTTGACAACCAAGAAGATTTGAATAAAAATTTAGTAAGGCAAGGGGAAGACATCATTAATGCACAAAAATGACAAACAAATGATTTTACAATAATTGATTGGTTCGCATCTTATAATGTGGATATTGGACAACTTCACATTTACCACTGACATAAACATCAATGATTAAAAAGAAAAATGAAAATTTACATACATATCACCCAATTCTTATGTAATTATATATCTAACATCTAAACTCTAATTTAAACACTGATATATAGGTCTCTTCCATCTAAACTCCAAAATCTCTGTCAATTTTATATCATATATCTCTTACATTTATGTCAACTTTGATTCTACTTGCTTCCATTTATTCAAGCTATCCAAATGTTGTGTTATTTCTTCCAAGTGTTGTCATTTGAGTCCACTCATAGTTTCTTTGTCGATCTCACAGCTCTCAATAAGTGATGGTGCACTGATTTAGCATAAATTATTTTGGTTGCAACTGCTAGCATCCGTTCTCGATGCCGTCATTCAATTCTGTTGCAGTCGAAGGTGGTTCTGTGTGAAACTCCATGATTTTCTTTATCATTTTTTCTAGGACAGTAAATCTTCTCTCGAACCACCCCTCCATGATCAAGAAACAATCATCTATTTAAATATTTGATTTTACTCACTTTTTCTCAACGTTCTTCTCAAGAGCTTTTACTTTATTGGTTGTAATTATTCCTAAGACCATTTTGATGAAAGAGGCGAGTAGGATTAGCGAGTTTGATTTTGTATAGGTGCTATAAAATTTATAACGGCAATCCCTTACCGTTATTATTTATTTTATTCCTTGATTTTGTGTTTCATAGTTGTTTTATTCTGTATTCACTCAATTCTTAAAAGGTATTTTACAATTAAAAATTAAAGTGGTGGCATATTTTATGTGATATGAAAGACTTGGGTGGTATAAATGTAAAAAGTAAAAATTAGGTAAATATGAAGAATTTGGGTGGTATAAATGGGGGTATGTATGTAAATGCCCAAAAAAAAAAACATCCAAGTGCAAGTCATAAGTAGTCCAATGAGATGCAAACAAGAACCATCAATATTCCCATTCACCCAATTTGGTCTAAAAGAGTTTAGCATATTAAGATTTAAACATGATCCCAGCTTTGTATTCATAGCATAAATAAGATATTCCACCAAAGAATGGCTATTCTTTTGGCATGGTTGTTAATTATTAAGAGTTAAATTTCAAAATGGTCCGCCGACTATTAGTGTCTAGTTGATCTAATCCTAGTGTAAAACATTTCTTAAATTTAACCCCTCCACCTACAACAAAAACAAAAACAAGCCTTTATCCCACTAAGTGGGGTCGACAATAGAATCCTGTTATTCCATTGTGTCCTATTGAGTGTCATATTTTCATTTAATTCTAATAAATTAAGATCATTTTTTACACAACATGCCCAAATCTTTTTACGTCTACCTTTACCTTTCTTAACATAAGTCAAATCTAAAACATCTACTCTCCTAACTGGATCATTAGATGGTCAACGTTTAATGTGACCAAACCATCTAAGATGACTCTCTATAATCTTGTCTGTCACTGGAGCTACACCAACCCTTTCACGGATATATTCATTTCATGTTTTGTTTTTAAGCATAAAGCCACTCATCCACTTAAGCATTCTCATCTTAGCAATACTTAACTTAGTTTTATGCTTCTCTTTTATAGGCCAACATTCTGTACCATAAAATATTGTAGCTCTCACCATCATCGTATAAAGTTTTCCTTTAAGTCTAAGCGGTACTTTTCTATCACACAATAGGCCTGATGCATTCCACTTCAACCATCCAACTTGAATTCTACTAAAAACATCCCCTTCTATATCACCATCACTTTGAACAATAGACCGAGATATCTAAAGCTTTCACCCCTTTTAATGATTTGATCACATATTGTTACAACTCCGCCACTAGATCCACTACTACTAAAATTACATTCCTTGAATTCAGTTTTAGATCTACTCAAATAATAACCCCTCAAATTACAACAAAAACAACAACAACAACAACAAAGTCTTAATCCCACTACGTGGGGTCGGCTACATGAATCCTTTTTCTCCATTGCGTCCTATTTAGTGTCATATTTTCATTTAGTTCTAGTAAATTAAGATCATTTTTAATACAATAAGCCCAAGTCTTCCTGGGTCTACCTCTGCCTTTCTTAACACAAGTTGATCAAAAATGATCTCAAATTGATCCCTCTTAACCCCTCAAATTACAAATTGATAAAAAATGATTACACACGGACTAGATTAGAAACAATTTTGTACAATCAAAGGAAAAAAAAAAGGATTATATTTATGTCAAAATTTCTACATGAGAGATCATTTTTTTATCATTTTTATATGATCAAGGGGCTAAATTGAAGTAACGTGATACTAATTATTAATTTTATACTAAACTGGCCACATGCAAATAGTCAATAGACCATTTTGAGATCTAATCTTAATTATTAACTTTCAATAAAATTTTGATCAAATCAACACTGCCAGTGCAACGCAGACTTAAATCCTGAGAAAAAATCCTGAAAGATTGTTCATGTTGCCTCCTTAGCAAAAATTGACAAGACAGAAAAAGCAAATATTTATATGATTTCTTACCAACAAGAAGTCGCCAAAACTATGCCAGAAAATAAGAAATGAAAAAGAAGCACTGAAATAACTGTGAAGAAAGCATGTCCAAGACTTTCATCATACCTACAAAACAAAAGATACATTAAATTAGGCAAATAAATAGAATACACGGGTCTATTTACAAAATTTGTAAAACATAATATAACTTCTCCTAAGAATACCAAAAATTTGGATAGGCCTGCTTATAAGAAACTTACGCGGCACAATATGCTGAGGTAGCAACAATCATGAACAAAGAGAGAATCACCATGAAGGCCGGATCATCTCGTGCCCACTGGTTTTTTGTTTCTGTGAAAAGAAGTGGAAATTAGTGCAAAATCCGCCATTGTTATTAAGCCAGAGCAATAAGACTGGTCACAAAATTTGAAGCTTCCCAAGGGCATTTATAGAATTCAAACTCACAAAAATTAGAAAGTAGACTACACAGAAAGCTCCTCAATAAAACATCACTAAATATTTAATAATAGATTTGCCTGTATGGAATATGAAAACATAGATATGTTTGCTAGCTTAACTACCTAGTTAAAGTTCATTTGTTCAATTGATCTAGACTGAAATTCTACTAGTTAGAAAAACTTTAAAACATTTACACTCAAGTCATCAATACCTTATAAGGCTTCTTGACATAGATATACAGTTACTAGATGGTGTGTGAGGATCAATAGAGGGGTTGGTGCACGATGAAAGAAGAGAGAAACAATCTGAGAAAAACTGTTCGGATAAAAGGAAAGGGACGGTTGAGGCTGTCTTTGTGGAAAAACAGCAAGGAGGGCCAAGGCTGGCGACTAGGGCAGCGATTATGGAAGCCGGAAAGTTCCATGACCTATTCTATTGAAGATAAAGCCTCATCACTTGAAGGAGAAAAGGCTACAACACTTCAAATAGGAGAACATAGAGAAAATAAGCTTCAAATTACATTAATTAAAGCACCAAAATGTCAAAACCAGATTCTAAACATACTTATAAGTCTAAAGCGAAATAACCCTATTAATAGCCCTAATTAAGGAATTACAAACCTAAGAGGATCAGCCCAGCCTTAGGGTGTTGGGAAGCTGAGCCGGCTACGGAAAATCCGGTTTGGCCCCTTTTACGTGCATCTAGGATGGATGCGGGGGACATCCACATCATTCTCCCAGGTTGGAGGAGCTCTGATTTTTTTATTGGAAACACTTGGATCCTCATAGTACGACAACAAATTAATGATGTTGAAGATAACATGAATGTTGTAACTCCTATCAAATCAAACTTGTTTGCATTGTCATTAACAAATCAATCTTATATGCATTGTCATTGATATTCTTAATAATCCTAAATGGGCAATCCACTCTAGGTCAAAGCTTATCAAATGAACCTACATAAAAAATTTCCCTCAATCTAATCCACACAAAATCTTTTTCCTTGAATACCATAACCTTTATTGGCTTATTTGTATGTCTTTGTACTTTGTGTTCTACTTGGGAATTTATTTCCTTAAATATCATGTATGTTAGCGTTGGAGACCGATTTCGCGCTCGCTCCCGCCTCCTATGTTTCGCTAAACGGCGCCAACTCCCTCTCCCGCTCTTCCGATCGCGAAAGGTCGCGATCTCTCGTTCGCGCCTCCCTCCTCTTCAGTCGCGAAACTATTCCCGCCTTCCTTGTTTCCGCGAAGCAAAGCATCTCTTCGCTTGCTTTAAGTTACGAACAGACTGATGGTTGGTGTGTGTGTGGTTTGAAGGAAAGGAAGAAGAGGATGGTTCTCTTTCATATTAAGCACAACCCTTCTTGTGTTCTTCTTCGGACTTCCACTGGACAGTGGAAGGGCTTCCTTGGTATAGAGAAAACAGAGAAAGAGAAGTGCAAGGTGCAGTTCCTTGCGGTGAAGAAAGAAGAAAGAAGAAGATGATTGTTCTCCTTTGGCTTCTTCTTGGTGGCTTGTGGCAGCAGAGAAATTGGGTTTATTTCTCTTGTAAGTTTATCTTCTTCGGTGTATCTTGGTATAGAATTTCTTCGGTGTATCTCAGTGTAGATAAAGAAAAAAAGAGAGAGAAGAAAAGAGATGACAACGAAGTGAGAGATTCTTCTTGTAAGTCGAAACAATCTACTAGTGCAAATTCCTCAGATAGTAAAATCATCTGCAACTCCGTGGACGTATGCAATTTGTTGAACCACATAAATCGGTGTGTTCTGATTTGTTACTGTTTTTTGTGTGAATTTTCTCGTTCTATTTTTTCACTTCATCGTCGAAGATCGTTCATCTATTTTACAAATGGTATATCTCACAACAACTGGTATCAGAGATTTGTTCAGATCTAAGGAATAATGATGGCTGCAGAATAAGTGAAAGTTATAGGGATCGAGAAATTTGATGACACATATGTTGGTTATTGGAAAATGCATATAAAGGATTACCTCTATGGGAGAAAACCTCATCTTTCGTTATTGGGGAACAAACCTGAAAGGATGGATGGGCTAAATTGAATTTGTTGAATCGACAAGTTCTACGGGTTATTCGATTGACTCTATCGAAGTCTGTTGCACACAACGTCGTCAAGGAGAGGACGACTGCATATCTCATGGCAGACTTATCAGGTATGTATGAAAAACTATCGGCGAATAACAAGGTGTACTTGATGAAGAAGTTATTCAATTTAAAGATGGTGGAAAGTGTTTCTGTTGCTCAACACCTGAATGATTTCAATAATATCACAAATCAATTGTCTTCTATTGAAATTGAATTTGATGATAAGATATGTGTGTTGATATTGTTAACATCGTTGTCAAATAGTTGGGAAGCCATGAAGATGACAGTTAGCAGTTCTGCAGGTAAATCTAAACTGAAATGTGATGTTATTCGTGATTTGATTTTGGCCGAGAAGGTGCGCAGGAAAGATTCTGGCAAGATCACGGGTTCGAATTCGACACTGAATATTGATTTCAGAGGGAGATGACATGACAAAAACTCAAATAGAAGGAGATCAAAATCAAAGACTGATCATTAAATAACCTGCTAGAATTGTGGCAAGGCTGACCACATAAAGAGAAACTGCAAGAATCTCAAAAATATGGAGAATGATAGAGCACAAATGTAACATCTGAAGAAATACATGATGCACTATTGCTGACAGCTCATAGTTCTATTGATGATGGAAGTGAAGAGGAGAGTGGGTATGGGGCACCCATTCATATTATTTCACAGACAGATGGTGGAGAACCACAATGCTATGAAAAAATCTTGCAAGATGAAAGTTTGAGTAAGTGGGAGCTGACAGAACTTCCACCAGGGAAGAAAACATAACACAACAAGTGGGTGTATCAGGTGAAGACTAAGTTTAATGGCAGTAAGAGGTACAAAGCTAAACTTGTTGAAAAATGCTTTCAACATAGGCAGGATATTGCCCATGTAGTGGGAGTTGTTGAAAAATGCTATCAACATAGGCAAGATATTGCCCATGTAGTGGGAGTTGTAAGCAGAGACAAAAGTAATCTAGGAAATAGCTTGGAGGTGCAAAACTATGTTGACACTGCTAATATGTTGACTGGGAGTGTTACTCTTAAGAAACTGAAATTATGTACAGCTTCAATTGGTTTTTGGGTTGAAGACAAATGCTTTGAGTTGCAAAGGTGGATGATTCATGTTTGAAGAAAAGGGCAACACCGCCAGTGAAAGATATCAGTTCGAGGAAGAAGACGTTGTAGCATGTGTATCGTTCTCCAAGTTGGAGATTGTTAGCGCTGGAGACCAATTTCGCGCTCGTTCCCGCCTCCTATGTTTCGTGAAAAGGAGCCAACTCCCGCTCTTCCAGTCGTGAAAGGTCGTGATCTCTCGTTCGCGTCTCTTGCCTCTTCAATCGCGAAACTATTCCCGCCTTCCTTATTTCCGCTAAGCGAAGCATCTCTTCGCTTGCTTTAAGTTACGAACAGACGGACGATTAGTGTGTGTGTGCGGTTCGAAGGAAAGGAAGAAGATGACGATTCTTCTTCTGATTAAGCACAACCCTTTTTGTGTTCTTCGGACTTCCACGGAACAGTGGAAGGGCTTCCTTGGGATAGAGGAAACAGAGGAAGAGAAGCGCAAGGTGCAGTTCCTTGTGGTGAAGGAAGAAGAAAGAAGAAGATTGTTCTCTCTTCGCTTCTTCTTAGTGGCTTGTGGCAGAAGAGAAATTGGGTTTATTTCTCTTGTAAGTTTATCTTCTACAGTGTATCTCGGTGTAGAGTTTCTTCGGTATATCTCAGTGTCGAGAGAGAAGAAAAGAGAGAAAGCAACGAAGTGAGAGATTCCTCTTGTAAGTTAAGATGATCGACTGGTGTAAATTCCTAAAGTAGTAAAATCCTCTGCAACATCGTGGACGTAGGCAATTTGCCAAACCACGTAAATCTGGTGTTTCGCTGTGTTACTATTTTCTGGTGTGAATTTTCTCGTTCTATTTTTTCACTTCATCGTCTAAGATCGTTCTTTTATTTTATTTCTAAATATATACCACGACAATGTAAAATCCAAATCTCTCTAACTCTGGCCTTTACATCTGTAATAAGCTCATTAACTAGAAACTCCAATGGTGTAAGAGAGTTTCACCCGTATACAATCTCAAAGAGAGAGATTGTATTGTAAGTTATGAACTGAATAGTGAACTATTATAAGTAAATTTAACTTGCAAAAGAATCAAGTCCTACTGCTTAACATTTTTGACAGCAAAACATCTAAGAAAATTTATCAGAGTGCAATTCAACAATTCTATCTACCCATCAACCATTCTTGAAATGAATAGGAGCTTTGTACCTAATTTATCACATAAAATCTTCCAAAAGTGTCTCAAGAACTTCACATCCCTATTTGCATTAATGGTGATGGGCAAGCCATGAAAACAGATTATCTACCTATTTATAAGTCTGCAATGTATGAAGCATCAATCAACTTGTGGCAAGATATAAAGATAAACAACATTTAGAAACAGTCTACCACTATCCTGCTAAAGTCTTTACTTCACTGTGTCAAGGGCAAACTAAAACAAAGTTCATGCCTATGTCCACCCAAAAAAACTCAGTAATAGGTAACAAATTATAGAGGCCCATCTACTGACCTCGAGTCCTCGAGTCTTAGTTAAATGACATGCCTTACACCGTCTAACACGTCTTTTTACATCCCATACAAATCTTAGCCAATAAAATTTATCTTTCATTAAGGACAGTCTTGTTTCTACCAAAATATCAAATCATCCCGACATTATGACCCTCCTGTAAAATGCTCTCCCTGAGTGAAATCCTAATAATACATAGTATGTTCTGATTGAATAAGTAACCATCTTATCAACGGAACTACTCATACAGTTTATCCTGACAATGAACCCAAATCTCTTTTAAACCCTCGTTAGTGGCATATGCATTTTTACAACTTCAAAACCAACTATATTCAATTGCATAATAGTGATTAGCAAGTGACAATGATTCAACGCATCAATTAACTTATTTTGAGTCCCAACTTTTTCTTTAGCACAAAATGAAAAGACAATAGAAATTTATCTCATGAGACATGTCTGCTCTTAAGCTTGTTTTAGCTTTTAAAAATGTTAGGATCTCATTATTAATGTAAAGGGAGAATTTTTTGGCAAGTAAATAATGATTTTAATGGTTAAGAGCTCTCATAATGGCATGATAAAATACTTTTATTTGAATCATTTAGCTTCTTACTAATGAATGCAACGGAGTGTTCACATTAGCTCAACATAGCTCCAATCACCACAATGGATGCACACTCAACCAAAACACCTAATCAAAATCGAGAAGAGCTTGAACAGAGACCTATGTAACTTGGTTCTTCACAGCATCAAACTTAACATGTTTTTCATCTAACCAAGCAAATTTGTCTGAGTTGATAAGCTTTGTCAAGGATGCCACTATAAGGCAAAAAATTCAGATAAATTGCCTAGAAAAAAAAAACAGTCCATGAATATGATGCACCTAAATGGTGAGCATGAACTAAGCTAGTTCACAAATCCTCGATCTTAGCAAGGTCCATGTGAATGCCAACAACTAAAACAATATAGCCAAAAAATATATATGTTGGCAGTGTTAGAACATGAGATTTCTTTGGATAAACATCAGTTAATCATATCAAAGTACTCCAAAAACCTATCACAAATGTTGCAAATATTCTTTCTTTGAACAACTATGCAACAAAATATCTTTGAAGTACATAACCACAAATTTTTCGATAAAGACCCAAAATCAGCCTTATATAGAAGCTATGAGCATTAGACAAGCTAAAAGGCTTGACCATCCACTCATGCAGTCCATCTCGCATTTACAGCGTTAGAACATGAGATTTCTTTGGATAAACATCAGCTAATCAGATCACAGTATCCAAAAACCTATTGCCAATGCTGCAAATCTTCTTCCTTTGAGCAACTATGCAACAAAATATCTTTGAATTACAAAACCACAAATTTTTCAATAAAGATTCAAAACCTAGCCCATCATCCTTATAAAGATGCTAGGAGCATTAGACAAGCTAAAAGGCATGACCATCCACTCATGCAGTCCATCTCGCATCTTAAAGATGGTCTTCCACTCTTTCCTGAGTCTCATTCAAATTTGATGGTAACCAATGTGCAAATCAATCTTAAAAATATACTAGCTTCATTCAACTAATCAATAAATCAACCAATTTTAGAATAAAAAATCAATGATTAATGATAATTTTGTTCACTTTCTTGTTGTCAGTACACATGCTATGATTCATCATTCCTAGGCACAATCAAAGTTGGTTCACCACATGGACTAATACTCTTACAAACTATCCTCTGACAACTAAATCTGATATTTGTTTCCATAATTTCTCATTTTCTACACGTAGCATTCGATAGATTGTCTTGTTGGGAACCATTGATACAAGTATGAGGTCAATGGCATGTTAAATTTCACGTACGGGTGATAATCCAAGGTGATAAGCAATTTGTAATATCCTAAAACTCCTCAAATAGAGGTCACATTTTGTCAGATGTCAGCTTTATCATATTGGCATCCAACTTCATCAAGATCAGTCCCACTAGCACCTCTCTAATAGCCTGTAGAAAAATGGTGCATAAAACAATATCTCTTCGTCTAAGTAATCATCAGTGTTGATTCTTACAATAAAAGAAAAATAATATGTTTCTCATCTTTGATAAAAGAGTAGTGTTCTTATGGCCATCATCAATCATGCCCCTACCATACTATGATGGTGGACCCAACAAGATGTGACACGTCCACAGCTACGATATCACACAATGCCTGCTCTTGAGTTTATCTCGAATGAAAATCTCTGTCAGGCACCGCTTGTCAACATTGATCTCATTTATTTTCTTTAATCAACTCATATAATATAGCTAGGAATACTCTCGTGAGTGAAGCTCAATTTGTCCATAATCTAGATAAAAATCACATTCTTACTACCATCTCCATCTATGAAGAGAGACTGCACACCATCCTTTTAAATTACAAGTACACAAGATTAAATGCCTAAGCTATTACTACTCTATCTCGGGCTAGGTCTGAAGAACTCATTGAACTACAATATCTCACCTACATCTACAAGAAGTTTGTGCTCATCCCCCTTCTCCTCGTTCATTGCAATGTGCCCATACGCATGACACTTGAGATACTTGCTGGATAAAAAAATCTTCATAGTGTTGAATCGATCAATCTTTGCTCTTTCCTATATTGACTTCTCAAGTAGGGTAAATTTTGGCACTTTGGTCCATGATTGCATATTGGAAGGATAGAGTATATTTGATGTTACTATGTTACTTTTCCACCTTTAGAACTAAGGTTTACATATCCCGCAATGTCCAATAGAATTACAACTTCAACTTGCTAATAAAAGGTCTCAAACCTCTAAGATATTGGGTCATGGTGTTCTACTCTAATTCAATCACCTCGTACTTTAACATAAGTTCAAATTCAGAAGTGAATTCCACTACCGATAGGTCCTTTTGTTGTAAATAATGTCAAAATAATATGTTTGTAGTGTGTTGGAAAATATTTGCACTGGGTCTTCTTCTTCATGTTGAACAAGATTGTGATCTTGCTTTTATCTTCATGCCAGCACAAAAGTTTTAAATTCTCCCAAAATAAGGAAGCAATTTTCTTCAACTTAATTGCAACAAACTCCAACCTTCTATCAAATAGAATGCACTTATACTCAAAGAATTGCTCCATAATTTAATCTCACTCAATAAACTCATTTGAATCCATATGACCATCAAAATGTAATAAATCAGCCTTCACTTCATAGTCACTTTCTCTTCTCCTACGCTCAAGTTGAATCAATGATGCATCGGCTCTTCATCAATTGATGCTTCTTGGTGAAAAGGATTTTCATCACCCCCCCTCCTTCCGATTGATCGGTGTTATGTCTTTTTTGCGACCTCATCATGTTTTCTTCGTTCAAAATCAGCGAGAATATGATGTAATTGGAGAATTTCATACTTTATATCTTCCATGGTAAGTGCTTGAATATTCTTTTAGAGGTTTCTCCTTAGCGAAAAGATATATGGCGTTTTAATCCCCATTTAGGTTTCAGTCCGCATAGAATTTTTGGATCTAAAGTTGACCGAAAGTTTATGTTTAGGTGGAAGGTGTAGGGATGGTTTTTCGTGAAGGAAGAAGGTTAGGTTTTGGAAGGGGTTTTCGTTCAAGTAGTGAATTATGTTATTTAAATTCGGTTTTAGAATGGAGGTTAGTGAATTCCTAAAGATTTAGGGTTTATTTTACTCGAATACTTAATGATACCAATCTAAGATTCTTAGATGGTGTGTGGGGAACGATAATAGGTTTGGGGTGTTGCATGATAAAAGAAAAGGGGAAAAATCCGTCTGGAAGAGGGGAGAGGGGCAGCTGCAGCTCTCCGTGGAAAAACATCTGTCTAGGGCAATAATGTATGGACTTCAGAAGGTTTCCCCAAATGTTTTCTTCAAGATACAGATGTATGGACAACAAATGGTACCTTCTTACACCTCAACTGTGATCAACAGTTACTGTTCTTGCTGTCCTGCCTTGGTTTCATAACCATTCCCCTCAATCCCCCAAACACACCATCTTCAGGAACCGTTAAATCAGTGTCACTTCTCCGCCATATTCATATAGTTGGCTAGCAAGAAAAGGGTAAAAAACATGAACCCGAGCATCCCATGCTAAAGAACATGGCAATTAAAAAACCAGTTAAGTCTACGGAAAATATTTGCGTACATAAGACGTACGCAGCGATGCATACGTCCAGGGGTTATTTAGGGGTACAGGGGGGTTATATCGGGGTTATACCCCGCTGTAACCCCGCTGTAACCTCTTTGTAAACTACCTGTAACCTACAAATGAGTTCGCGCTTCTGTAATTTCATGGGTACAAATAAGTTACACGGATGTTACAAGGGAGTTACACGGAGGTTACAGGGGGGTATAACCCGGATATAACCCCCTCTGTACCCCCTGAATAACCCCTGACGTACGCAGCGCTGCGTACGTCTTATGTATGCAAATATTTTCCCAAGTCCACAGGAAAGAAAGACCTTCCCAGAAAACTTAATGTCTCAAATATGACGGAAAAGAAAAGTTTATAAAGCAAGTACATTTTTGCAAAATTAAAACCATCAAGTGTTACAAAATATTGAATATAACATCTAACGATCTAGCAAAAAAAAAAGTTGCTGCAGAATAAATACAAGCTACACGGTACAGAAACCTAAATACATTATTCGATAAAAAATTATCATGGGTTTACGCAATACTCACGCTTATGGTACTTTGTGTGCTGGTAGCTGCTGTCCGCCAATTAATTCCACATGCAATAAACAAAATTTACAAATAAACACAGATAAAAAGATATTTAATAAAAAAAAAATTAACGTTGATGAGTACAAGGTGAAACAAAAAGAAAATTGAAAATACCACGCTTATTGATGATCAAAACAGGGAAAATCTGATTAAATAGAAAGCCAAACTTGTATAAATCTTCTAAACTTCAGAAGACTTCATTAAAATAATACACATTCTCATTTTTTGAACCTGTTCAGGTATCATTTAAAATCTTGTTTGAAAAAAATTGTTCATGATAAGTGACACCATTCTAGGGCTCTTAGAGAAAAGTGGCTGTAGAATACCAAGGAAATGAAACAAAAGGGATATCGACAACATTTGGAAGGGTGGAGTTTGGCAGCTGTATGACCTGAAAACAACAGTCGAATAGTGAAATGGCAAGGAGTTCCACCATCCTAAGCAAGATAAAGACGTACAACTTCTTAGAGAATAAATCATATATTACAATCTCCACAATACATAATACTAAAGTTAGTTACGTCAAAATAGAGAAACACAAAATATATGAGTTCCCCAAAAAAAAATAACTTGATTAGAAATAGACAAAAAAATCAAAAAATAAAAACGGGATTCCACAGTCATGCAGAATCTCCCACATCATTCACCATGACTATGAGACTTGTTGTTTTTCTTATCAAGAGACTACTGGAATCATCCTATCACAATAACAAAGGCACTCAACTGTTGTGGCAAAGGAATCCGTACTATAAAGTTTATGCTCACGTCTACCTGATCACCCCGAAACACGTCTCTGTCCCAATAGAATAAATAGTCATCTTTTTTTGGCATGCCGCCTTAGAAGCAGCTAATGGATAATTCAGCTCCTGGGGGAGGGGAGGAGTTTTTGGGAGAAAGTTTGAGTGTATCTTTCTGAGTATTTATTAGCGTGAATTAGCTAAAGTTTGTTTTATATTTTGATTTGCTACAGTTTTTCCTTTTTTATTATGTTTCTAGCGATGTCTAAGGTTTGACGATCAACTTCTCGAATTGTACATCATCCACTATATCTTGTTTGTTTGCTTTGATATTAATCAAATTAGCCCTAGATTCGGTTTTCCCACATATCTATTGCAAGTTGCTTAATGATTTTGGCTCCTGTTTGTATCATACAACTACTCCAATATGGTATGCCAATGCATAAAAATTCATGCAACATCTTTCCTTCAATAATAAGCTAATAAACATAATAGGATTAAAAAATTTTAGGAAGATTTACATACATAACACTTAATTCATATGTATTTACATATCTAAAACCTAAACTTCAATTTATAACATGTGTCACCTTATCTATGCTTGAAAAAATGTATCTCACTTTTTAAAAGATAAAATGATAATACTTTTGATGTGATGTGAGAGATTTGGGTGGCATAAACATAAAAAAGCAAAATTCATATGTAAATACATAGGAATTGTGTGGTATGTATGTAAATGCCCATAGTGCTTATCCAGATGTGCAATTCTGAAAGAATGGATGGTAAAAATGTCAATTTTCTTTATAGTTGTGGGATATTGCTCAACTAGTTTAAAACTTTTTTACTACAACCAGGTTCATCGAAGCTAAAAAACTTGGCAGCATGATATCTCTCCAAAACATTTTCCTTCTTTAATACAAAATAACTTCCAAACATGTTATTTAGGAGTAGAATAAAGTTGTAAAATACATACACAACTTTTGGTGAAATGCAAAGATGTAGCATTTGCCAAAATGTGTATTCAATGTCCATTTGTTGCCACTGCAGCACAAAAGAAAACATTAAGCCAGCATCAGATCACATGCAGAAGAAAATATAGCAGATTCCTTTAAGCTAAAAAGAAAATTGAGATGAATTAATTGGTATGCATTCTCCGTAAAATCATCTACAATGCATTACATAAAATCATTCATAAAATGCCACGACACTTGTCCTAGCCCATGTTGTGCAAGCATATATTTACATACATACCACTCAACTCTTATGTATTTGCATATCTAGCACCTAATTTATATTATTACATATACACCACCTTACCTATGCATGAAACGGCGCATTTTACATTTTAAAAGTAAATGGTGGATTTTTTTTTTTTTTTTGTGTGTTATATGAAAGATTTGGGCTGTATTAATGTAAAAAGTAAAATTTAGGTGTTAGATATGTAGATACATAAGAATTGGGTGGTACGTATGTAAATGCCCCTTAATTTAGATATAATACCGTCCAATTTAGTGCTCTGACACATCTTACAAGAGGCTTCATAGCAAGGTCAACTTTTACTAGGTAAGAACAGCAGCCTACTATAGTCCCATTTATTCATTATTACTTGATGCTCTCCAAAAAGGTTAAAGAAAAAAATGAAACTTTCAAGGATCCAACCAAAGGGGATAGAATCAATTCATTATTTTTTTGAAGCAAATTTACTAAATTTCTGCCGGCATGTCTAAAAATTTTAAGAATGCAATTTCAAATTTTCAAACAAATATTCAATTGCAAATATTAGTTTATTTGGGGGGGCAATTGCAACTTATTGAATTATCTGCTGATAAGCAGCTTACCTTGATAAGCCGCTGATCAGTAGCTTATCCGGATAAATTGACTGATTGTTTGGGGCGGTTGTTTGTGGATAAATGACCATTGTGCCTCTATTAAATAATTTTGTTTGTAACTTTGTCTATCTATTACTACCATTGTGTTGAGTTATGGTATGAACTTATATTGACTTGAACACTATCTTGACTACCTTTTAAGAAAATTGATAAAGAATATCGAATGCACAATGTGTAATATTCAAATCTGCACATCAAAAAACCACATTCAACAGTCTTTAAGGGGCATTTATATACATGAACCTCCTAAGAAATTCTGTCAAGCATCACTATGCAATTTTTTTTCTTTTTTTTTTTTTAAATCTGCATGCATATCACTGAATTTATATGTATAATACTCAAACCATAGCAAACCACCACATGCATAATACTCAAACCACAACATCCGAAAGCACATCTCATCAAAGCCACCATCACCAATGCAATAACAACACCACAAATCCAACACCCCACCAAAGCAATAACAAAACCACCATCACCAATGCATAAAACCAAAACAACAACCGAAACCAACATCTCATCCTCTACATTTCAAAATAATGAAACAAACGAGCAACAACCAAAATCACCATCACCAACAATCAATACCCTCACATATTATGAATAGAACATTAATCAAATGCGTGAAATAACCATATACTAACAAATTTTTGCAACTCTCTGAAAAACCAAAAATCAAATTCACGAAGGCAGGAGATGCGGGTTTAAAGGATAGAGAATCACGTAGGAAGAAATACAAAACTCTTGAAATAATGCAAGAGAGGGAGGGTTAGAGCAGACGAATGCGAGAGTGGGTCGATTAGGAGAAAGCTCCGAGATTAGAAGAAATGCAGGAGCAATCCCAAGGCAAAGTTGAAAGGCAAGGGTCGAACCTCGACAAGTCGATTGAAGCAAGGGCAACTTCGACAAATAAAATGAAAAAACGTCGATTGAAGCAGAAGAGGAGAAAGCAGAGTTGAAAGGCAAGGGCAACTTCGACAAATAAAATGAAAAAACGCAGGCCGCGGGGTCGAACCCACGGCCCCCATTTCATTTAAAACGCTCCCTGAAGCTGAGCAAACGCCGAAACAAATGACGAGTAACCACGGTTTAGGGACGCGGAGCAGGTAAACCGCACCCCCAAATGGACCCTTAATAAATCTTTGTTGAACTAAGCACGTGTAAGACATTCTCTAGATGTTGTATACTCAAACAATTAATTACATGTGTGTTTGGATAATGTCTATTATAATACAAGATAATTTAACAAGCTTATGAGCACTAAAATGACAATCCATACATGTTAAGGAAGACTTGTTATGCTCCTTCAAGTATGATTGAGAAAGAGAAAATTGTCAAAATGGTCATTTTAGTCCCAAAGTTCATAGAAGTTTCAATTTAGTCCTTAAACTTTTTTAATATGAGTTGAAATAGTCCACGTTAAAAATAAATTTAACCCCATCAAGATAGCCAGGAAATCAATTTAACACTTTTATAAACTCTAGGACTAAAATGACCGCAAGTAAATAGTCATGTGACTATTTTGATACTTTACTTAACTGAGAACTGGTATGGCATGCAACTGGTTAATTCAATCACTGATTATATTATATGAATGAAGTTCTTAACTCTTAGGGTTATGAATGATTAAAGTAGGCGTGGGAAACTTGAGAAAGAAGAGAGGAGGAATTATTTTATCTCTGTTACATCTTCCTACAATCGATGGTACAACGATTAAAATATAAAGATAAATAATAAATGAAAGTTACAAAAAAAAGGAAACAAACTAATGCACTAAACAAGAAATTAAAGCAACACGATCCTTGGAAAAAAAACATAGGAAGACAGCAAGAAAAGGAATACCTGACCAAGCAAATTGTAGGAAATCAAAGCCTTTCATCTCAGAACCAAAATCAGTGAACAAACAACGACGAAACGACATTAGATAGGTGAAAAAAACACAAATGAGGGCTGCTCTTACAAAATATTGAAGGAAACAAGCAAGATACAAGGTTGATCTATTATTCAAGAGGTAGATCGTCTCTCTCATACCAAAGACGTTACTAGGAACCCCGCAAAAAGAAAGAAAATAACAGCTGCAACAAAACATGCAAAAAAAATAAATAAGTTTCTCCCCTTAGAGAATCCTCCCACAGCCTTTTGAAAACTTTCCTTTTCCACTTTCCCTCAAATCTGTTTTAATTTCTCCTCCTTGATAATATAATTAAGCCTTTGGTGGACCCCAAACTCTCCTCGCCTTCTTCTCCTGCGGCAAAATGGCACTCCGCCTCTTCATTCAAACAGGATCGACTCGCTTGTGGGTTTGACGGGCCGATGGGAAGGTATTTGACCGGTCCCTCCCCGACCGGTCCTGTGATGGGCGTAGCATTACTCCCCATGCAATCCACTTAGCCCATAGCTTTGGTATATCGGATACAAAACAACGCAGGTATGTCTCCACACTCCTATTGACCGCCTCCCTCTACCCATCAATTTGGGGATGATATGTGATGCTTCTTTTAAGGATTGTCCCTTGCAACCTAAATAACTCGTTCCATAAGTGGTTGAGGAACACCTTGTCCATATCTGATACAATCGATTCTAGCACTCCGTGCAAACTGACCATTTCCAGGATAAACATCACCGCGGCTAAAACCGCAGCTTAGGAATGTCGTAAGAGAATGAAATGTGCATACTTACTCAAGAGATCGACGACCACCATGACCGTCACAAACCCTTCTAATTGTAGAAACCCCTCGATAAAATTCATTGTCACTTTTTCTCAAACATTCCCGGATAATGTTAATCGTTGTAGTAACCCTCTTGGTGACGTTGTCAAGTACTTGTGCTGCTAGCGCACATGACATTTTGTTACCATGTCTTCCACGTCTCTGCGCATCCCCACCCAACAAAGTTTTGTCGCCCGACAACTGTAGGTCTCTTGCACCCCTAAGTGTCCCTCGATCGCACTGTCATAAAACTCCTGTAATAATCTAGGAATATACTCCAACTTCTTGGGTAGCACGAATTGCCCCTGGTGAAGCAGCCGCTGCCCACTCAATGTATATACTAGATGACCGTTCGGGTCCTATAGCAACTCAACTATTATCTTCCTCAGCTCCTCATCACTTTCGTTCTCCCGTCTCAAGGCTTCCTAATCTAAGACCAAAGTTACTGATAGGGTCATCAATTAGGTTTCCCCCACCTCTCTCAATAGTGTGTCAGCTATTTTGCTCTTCAATCCTGGTCGGAACTGAATCTTGAAATCATACACTAGTAGTTTGGATAGCTATCTCTGATGCTCCTCGATCACCATCTGCCGCTCCAGAATATACTTTAACCAACCCTGATCTGTCCTGACAAAAAAAAATATCTCCCCAATAAGTAGGGCCGCCACTTATGAATGACCAAAACAATTGTCATAAATTCCCGTTCATATACCAACTTCAACCTTGCTTTGGCTGTAAGAACCTGACTGAAGTATGCAATCCGTCGCCGATCCTGAATGAGCACTGCTCCCAATTCATACCATGATGCATTCGTCTCTACCACGAATAGTTTACTGAAATCTGGAAGTGCTAAAACCAAGACGCTAGTCATGACCCTCTTCAGATGTTCAAATGTTTGTGACGCTGCTTCACCCCATTCAAAATTGTCTTTCTTCAAGTTCTCCATCAGTGACCATGTTATCGTGTCAGATCCTCTCACAAACTTTCTGTAGTATCTGGTGAGACCTAAGAATCCTTCAACTCCTTCAAATTCATGGGTAAGGGAATCTTGGATTAGTCCACTGCTACTCCAGTTTTAGTCATCACATATCCTAGATACTCCACCTGTAACTGTCCAAAAGAACATTTCATGAAGTTATTATACAATTGTTGCTCCCTCAACGTCTCTAAGACTGTCCTCAGGTGCCCCACGTGTTGTCTTTGTATGACTGTAGATCAGAATATCATCGAAAAAGATCATAACAAATTTCTAGAGATAATGTTGCAAAAGCCTATTCATAAGGGATTGAAATGTCGTCATGGCGTTGGTGAGGCCAAACAACATTACTAAAAACTCATAATGTTCTTGTGTCTTGAATGTCATCTTGTGCGCATCCGTTAGATTCATCCTGATTTGATAGTACCCTGACTTAAAATAATTTTTTGAGAAAATGATTGTCCCATAAAGCTAATACAGTAACTCATCAATCACAAAAATAAGAAACTTGTACCACTATTTCCTTTTTCAAAGTCTGGTAGCCCACGAGAATCTCCATATGTTATATGTTTTTCTTAACCAACAGGATGAGACTGAAAAAATGGCTCATACTAGGTCTGATAATCCTAGCCTTGAACATTTATCGGATCAGCTTCCCTATCTCATCCTTTTGAATTTGGTGGTACCTGTGTGGTCCACACTGATGGGAGGAACACCCTCCTTCAATGAAATAGTGTGCCCGTGCTCTCTCCAAGGAGGTAAGTCGCTTGGCTACTAGATAACATCAGTAAATTGTTGTAGAAGTTGTTGGACCACTTTCAAAAACTCTGTCAACTCTGAATCTCAAACCTCTCAATACTCTACAACTCCACCAAGAAATTCAGTCCTGCTCCCCGAATTGATTTGACCATCGTTTTGAGCGGCACCATGGCTTTGCATAAGCTATTCTCTCAACACCACCTTACTACCCTCCATTTGGAACTCCATCATCAAGGACTTCCAATCCACTCTCATCTCTAACAATATTCACAGTCACTTCATCTCCAAAATCACATTTGTGTAGTATTGGTTGCAGGAACATTTAGATGCCCATAAAGGAATTAGATTTCCTGGCCAGGATCCAAGGAATAATTATTACAATCTAGATTTCCACAAAATGTTATAAAATGTTATAATCTCACAAAAAATATTAAATGCTCATCATTTTTACTTTTAAAATCATGGCATAATTCATATGTTAGTCTCATGTGGAAGCACGAATGGATTCTTTATCATCTCCATCTTCTTTTTCAGCCATAATTTGTATTAATCATTTAGGTTTAGATTGAAAAAAAAAATGAATGATGACTTAGAAAGTCAAGCAGGAATAAGAGGTGCGGCATTCATAAAGTAAAGATGTAATACGCAAATATGTTCATAGCAGCAAATCTTAAAAATACATGCTTTAAAATTGGTGCCTGGTCATATTTTATGAATGATATTCTTGTAAAATAACATTAAGAAAAAAGTTAAAAAATAAATTTTTCAAAGTGGCAGGGAAGTTTTGTACTAATTTCTTAGGTTCTAGTAAAGGACAAAATCATGTGCAAAAAAGTTATATAGCCACAAGAGTTGCATGTTTCATCAAATTATAACGTAAAATGAAAAGAATGTTTACAGCATCAAATTCTTAAAATCCCATTTTATGATTTTGCTGCTTGTATGGTTGCTCACAAGTGTAGGTCTGAATTCGTAAGTCATGTAAATGATAATAATTACATGTGTTTGAATTCAAATGAACTACAACGTTTCAATTTCTTTAATAGAAGCTACATAAAATCTTTCTTTGTCTGCTTGAAAACTTTATTTGAAGCCCCTAAGAATTGGAATAATTGATGGAAAGAGGTGGAAATGATGACAACTCCATCATTTGGCTGGCAACCGAAGTAAGAAGGTCAACTTCCATTGATTAAGAACTCGAAAATATACCCTTTTTTTTTGCTCAATCTGATTAAGATCACAAAGAAGTGGGTCTTTTGATTTCTTCACAACCACACATTTATATGCCATATAAAGAAAAACTACAAAAAAACCCGCATAACCTTCTTTATATTGATGTAGATAAGCAATAAATCCGATTTTCAATTTCCTTTTCTAAAATTTAAACCATCTAATATTTTATGTAGGAGGTTTCAGCATACAAAACATCCCCAGAAGAAGCAAAAAAGTGGATTGTGGGTCTATAAAATTGACAGAATCTCTCTAGACATTCCATTTAGTGCCACATGATTGATTTCTTCTGTGGAATCTATCATATCTTAATATAAAACCATGGATTCCTCCCAATCTAACCGTGCCTTCCAGTATTAAAATCGAACGTCAGCTAAATGACAGAATTCTCGAACCATGTGGATTCCAGCTCCCTAAGAACCCAATCAGAAAACTCTTTATTAATGTAAAATAACAGGGAATGAGGTGAAGCATTCAAGAATATCGAGATCACAGGAAACAGTGCACGAAATTAAGTCAATCGCTGAAACTTGCAAACATTTGAACTGAACGGATAGCTGTTACCTTGACTATTCTGCGGAGGTAATGGGCAGAGACGGGAGAGGGGCGCACGCTGGAGGTCGCGCGCCCTTTCGACACCGTCGGCAACATCGCCCTCTCTCTCTCTCTCTCTCTCTCTAAGATTCAAGATTCTACTGGCCACTCCATTCACCCTTCGAAATTCACCCTAGAAATTTTGATATATAACACAATATTTATTTTTTTACATATGTGAGACCCAGAATCTCATATTTATACTAGAGATATGCGAACAATAAATTACCAACATTGGCACAAATTCCGTGGCATGGTACGAAACTAGATGCATTTTTTGAACAAAAAAATGTTTAAACTTTGAATAAAAATTATTCAGAGCTTTGATTTCAGCAAAATTTAAAGTAAAATTGATTGACTCGAAGAGATGAGCTCAATGATATCAAAATTTATCAAATTTGAGTCAAATCAAACCCCTATCAAGATATCAAATCATGTTTGGAACTTTTTCGGATGCATTTGGAAAGTCAAATGAATGTCGAATGCGGTGAGTTCATAGGCAAGTTGAGCAACTAAAAAAAAAAATCTAAAGAGCCCAAAATTATTCAATTTGACATTATTAAGATACTTAAATGTCTATCAAACGTCGTTGATTAAAAAAAACTATCTAGACTGTACGATCAAAGTGGTTCATATTTCTGCATTAATTACACATGGAACTCTATAAATAGAGCTCCACCTCTCTCATGAGGGGAGGAATAGAGATTGAAGCTCAAGGAAGAGTTTGAAGCTTTGAGAAAGAGTTGAAGTCCAGCAACACTCCTGTCGTCGTCAACCACTGCCTATCACCGTCAACCCCCACCTGTCGACTGTTGTCGATCTCTATCGCTCATCGTACATTCCTTGCAACAAGATTTTCCGCACGTGGATGTTGTAACTCAAAACACTTTGTAACCCTCCCGTCTGCGGGTCAAATGTTCTCCATAATAATCAACTTATTCTGAATTTTTACAACTAAGTCGGACACTACGATTTTTTCTTTTACGGATTTTCCACGTAAAAACCCTTGGTGCATTTACTTGTTATTTCTATTTCATTTGAGTGTACAACTCTAAGAAAATAATACATTACTCCACTTATGCGAATCTTCTAGCATGCATCAACTTGTGTTATAAATCTACTCATTGAAATGTGTGCTTTAATTTTAAAAAGACATTGACCATGACATTTTTATGGGATGCTAAATATTTGAGTGGTATACACCATGTATACATAAAAGTTTAGGTATTATACATGTAAACATAAAAGAACGTGTGCATGCATGCAAATGGCCCAATATTTTTTTGCTTAGAAGATTATACGTTTCAGCTTGTTCAATTAGTTTTCTAAGAATGATTTATGTTTCGTCATAAAGGAGTATAATTTATGAAATTGTAGGTAGGCTTATAGAATGTGGACTGAAATACTAAAAATAAATAAGAAAATTGCATTTATAGCACACAATTCCTACTTATTTACATATCTAACACCTATAATTTCATATTTACACATTATAATTTGGTGTTATAAACCTATGCATTGAAATGTGTTCCAATTTTAAAAAAGATATTGATGGTGATATTTTTATGTGAAGTTAAATATTTGGGTTTTATGCATATAATATAAGAGTTTAATTATTAGACATGTAAATATATAAAAAATGTGTTTCATGCACATATAAGCCTTAATACTCTGTCTAAAGACTAGAATGCCTAAAGTCGAGCAAATATATTATTTTTTCCTTACAGAACATATATGAAAAATCGTTTTTTATTATTATTTTATTTTGTCAAATTACCCCTCAGTAAATAGCTCAATTGCAAGAGTTTCACAAGAAAGATTTCACCGTTCATCATCTTCCATGACAGACCATTTAACATTTATGCATTATCCGCACTAGAAACTCTAAATCTAAAATATTATTACCAAGAATAGACAAACCATCACAGTTCACCAAGCAGAAAGTGTACAGAATAAGTCTACCCAAGTGGCCTCAATATGTACATACGGAATGGGTTAGTAATAACTATCATCAAGCCTAAAAATCTTCCTTTAAGGGCTCTGAAGTAATAATAGCTGAATATCAACCTCATGCAACAAGCATATTTCAGGTTAAGATGACTCTGGAGAGTTTTGAGCAGAAACCAACTTCATACTTTGGGAGCTTGAGAGAACGCAGAAAATAATGAAATATGCAGTCCTGTAGGCATCAGAAAACTGCCACCATGCTGCCTACTCTCTGTTTTTTTACTTCGAAGCCAATTTTTAGTTCAAATCCAAGAGGCCCAGAAGTTTTTAGTTGAACGAATAACAGAAGCCACCAAAATTATGCAGAACGTGAGCAAACTATTAATAAACTTGAGATGACTAAAAAAAGCAAGTGTTGCTGATGAGATATTCTGTTCTAGAAAAGGAATATTTTACTAAATATGGCTATACTGAGGACCTCTTAGTGATTCAGAATCACTCTGTAGAATTTCAGCATTTGGAGAAACACTGCAATATTAAGATCAGAAACCTTCTTTACCCAGATCATAATATAAACTGCAGATTTTTTTGAAATAAGGAAGTCAAAAACCTGTACAGCTTAGGTTCGAATTGTTTTTACAATTCTACGAATCCTGAAAAAATAACAGATTCAAAGTCAATCTTGGCAGTATCATAGAAGTAATTGTTCCAAAATCTTGAGCAAAACATTAGGAAGATTTACATACATACCACATAATTCTTATGCATTTATATATATGATACTAAAAGTTTCATTTTTACATACTACCACTTTACCTATGCTTGAAAAGATTTATTTCACCTATTAAAAGTTAGAATGGTGGTTTTTTTGATGTGATATGCAAATTATGGGTGGTAAATATGTAAGAAAAAAAAAAGTTTAGGTGGTATGTACACAAATGCCACTAAATATTATACAATTGGCATCCACTCCCAATTACACAAACGTGCCAAAATAAATTAACATGAATGATGCTAGGAAAAAATATAAATATTCTAATAAGACATTACAAGAATAAAATAAAATAAACGAACTCAAAGACTACATATTAACTAACTTAAGAAATTCAGAGATAAAATCAGCACATATGGTATGGGAAAAATAGAGAGTTTACTCCTTTCACCATGTCAGTCATTATTAATCTTTAAATATTAGAGATTGGCTTTATAAATCCTCAATCTCCATCTATTCTTGATTTCTCGCTAACATTAGGCATTAATGTTTTTTGCTCCTTCGACAATTTCTAACCTTAATATAGTTTTTTACACTTTTTGCATCCAAATCCATCTACATTAATTTTATCTACCTATCTGATAATTGCATTTCCAAATCACAAGTCTACTTTCCTCTAATCTATTCTTGGTTAATTCAACTAGCTGTTGTGCTCATGCGTCCGTTAGGGATTTGAAGATAATAAATCTTGAGCGGTGCCATCCAAGAATTTGAAGTTCAACCAAATTTGGAATTACAAGAAGGATTTTCAATTTAGTAATTTGAGGTTTTAAGCATTATGATAATTAGAAGATTAATGAATGATGTTTAATGAACTACAAAATGAAAGTTCATTTCAAACATAATTTGATTATAGAAAACCACTATGTTGACCAATTATGTTCCGTTGTACATGACACATTCAAAAAGCAGTTTTAGGGGTCAGTGGAACAGAACAATGAACTGATCCATCATTTGACTAATGATAGATTAAATCGACCGGTTCAATCAAATTTATGAAGTTTGCAGTAGTGTAATAGTTTGCTAAGCATAATTCAATTAATAGCGACAATGGTGAGGGTAACAAGCTCCATTAAGGGTCAGCTTGGGACAGCTGCAATTGTTTGAAAAAGTAGTTGTGAAGCTGTTCTTGAAGTAATATATCTATTTGAATAGTTCAGCTGTGAGCTGTCATGTGCAGCAATTTCTGAAACAAAAACTATGGCACTTAGAGAATGTAGATGTAAGTGCATAGTTTCAAAAATAATTCAAACAAAACACTATAACTAAATTTCAAATATTACAAAAAGTCAAAGGTATTAAATATATTCTTCACAAATCAATTTATATCATCTCCTTTAGCTAAACATATACACTTTGCTTTCATATCATTAAGCATATTTTATCTACCCATCCAATGACATATTTTATGACCATAGATTTTCGTATCCAATAAAACCAAGAAAAAGCCGAAAACCACATCTTATCAACTCATCCAATGCATTCTCACAGAAACTGAATTATATAAGACCTACATACTATTGCTCATGTAAATCGATTGAAAAAACACTAAAAAATGTCGTCATTTTCACATAGAACAACCAACAGAGATGCAAGAAAAGTCCTCCTTGAAAGTATTTTTTTACTAGCACTCAAAAATGTTTTTGTTTTCTACATAAATCAACCAACTGAGATGCAAGAAAAGCCCTCCACTCTAGAACATTAACAAAGAAGCAAAAAATTCTAAAAAATTTTCAAACCAACATGCAAATGCTGCAAAGAAAAACAAAGCTAAATGACGCAGGGCGTCCCACATATAGCTCAAGAGCAGAGCGCCTGCTCCGCCTGTAACAAACCGATCCAGATTTTTTCTCCTCTGACGAGTTGGTCAATCCTCATGGGCTACTTTAAGTTATCCTTTTATTATATATTTGCTTTCCTGAGAGTTAGGAGTCAGGTTTTTGCATGAGTTTATTTGGGACAGCAAACAGTATCTCCATTTTTCCCTTTGAGGACAATATCTAGGAGTCTAGTGATGGTCCGTCTGTATCTCACTCCCGAGGTGGTGATTATCTTCACCCATGCCCTTCCGCATTCTCCCACATTGCTCCCGACCACTCCTTCCTTGTTCCAGCTGCCTGGAACAACATCCTATTGCTATTTCCTTTGCTGTCCTCTTGCAGAGCCAGCCACCAGCCACCCCTTGTGTTGTTTACTATAGCCTCCACCCTTCCCCAACCTTCCCACATTACTCCCAATCGCCATTCCTCACTTGCGCCATCTGGAGAACCACAAACCTATTATTTTCCTGTTGTACAATCACCCCCTACTCGCTACCACTCCCAAAAAACCACTCCAACCGCTGTTATACTTCATCCCTAAGCCCGTACCATCATTCTCGCCACTTGCCGCCCCTTCCAAACCTCATAGCCGAACACCACCACATTGGATCAAACCCTAGTGTGCGTTTGTGTGTCGTGACCGTTGTTATTTCATATTTCAAT
>JXCR01040942.1:586985-636469 GCA_002079205.1 Phalaenopsis hybrid cultivar
TGTCAGGCAAGTTTACTATGGAAGCTATAAATTTATTGAGAGGTTTGATGGAGAAGTACAGAGAGAACGAGGATCTACTTATGATTTTAATTGATTTAGAAAAAGCTTACATAAGGTTTCAAGAGAAATTCTTTGGAGAGTTCTAGAAAAGAAAGATGTTGATATGACTTATATTCAAATCATTAAAGATATGCATACTAAAACTGTCACTTGTGCTTGAACAGGAGGATTGACCAAATATTTTCCAATTTCAGTTGGATTACATCAAGGATCAGTTTTAAGCCAATATCTTTTAGCTTTAGTTATGGATACACTTAATGGACATTTACAAGAGGATGTACCTTGGTGTAAGGAGGAGGATCGGCCAAATATTTTCCAATTTCAGTTGGATTACATCAGGGATCAATTTTAAGCCAATATATTTTTGCTTTAGTTATGGATACACTTAATGGACATTTACAGGAGGATGTACCCAGGTGTATGCTTTTCATTGATGATATCTTACTTGTGGATAAGACTAGAAAAAGAGTTCAGGAAAAACTTGAATTATAGAGGTCTACATTTGAGTCTAAAGGCCTTCGTTTGAGTAGAACTAAAATTGAATAATGAAATCTAATTATAGTCGTAGTAGTTATAGAAGCAGAGTTGTAACTATGGATAATCAAATCATTAAAAGGTATGAACGCTTTAGATAACTCAGGTATATTATTCAAAGTGATCGTGATATAGATAGGGATGTTATTAGTAGAATCCAAGTTGGTTGGTTGAAGTGGAGGAATGATTTGAGCCTATTGTGTGATAGAAAAGTGTCGCTTATGCTGAAAAAAAAAATTATAAGATGGTGGTGAGACCTGCAATGCTCTATGGCGCAGAACATAGGCCCTTAAAAGAGAAGCATAAAGCAAAGTTAAGTGTTGCAGAGATGAGAATACTTATGTGGATGAATGACTTGACATTTAGAGACAAAATGCAAAATGAATATATCTATGATAAGATTGAAACAAATTCAGTGGCAGACAAAATTAAATAGAGTCGTCTTAGATGGTTTGGTCACATTAAACGTCGTCTGATGGTCCGGTTAGGAGAGTAGATGTTTTAGATTCGACTTATGTTAAAAAAGTTAGAGGTAGGCCTAGAAAGACTTGGCGCATATTGTATAAAAAATGATCTTAATTTATTAGAATTAAATAAAAATTTCACACTCAATAGGACACAATGGAGAAAAATGATTCATGTAGTCAACCCCATTTAGTAGGTAAAAGGCTTGATGTTGTTGATTATATAAATAATATATATAATTTCTTTATTTCGAGCTAAAACGAGCCAAACATGTTCGAACAAAGGTTTGCTCGTGTTCAACTCATTTACTTAACGAACAAGACGAACACGAGTTATTCGCGAACAACGAGTTTTTTTTTTGACAGCCCTATACATGCTCGACAAATGTTGGAGAGCCTATAATACAAAAAGGAATGGAAGGACCTTTGGGACCACGACAACTATGGTGGCAACCATCCTTGAGGTTGTTACATAGGCTCACCTATACTCAATACAAGAGCACTTGAACACTAACCAACCCCCCAGGCTATCCCACCACCTCTCTTGTCTTTCACCCACTCAACCACCTTGCCTAGTTGGAAAACACAACCTTACTTTCACATCATAACGCCGAGTTGTCATTTGATACAAGATTGGGGATTGCTTAGTGGCTGCAATGAAGCAATTGGAACATTGGGACACTGCCTAGGCATAGTTACTTGCCATCCTTTCTATTAACCCAAAAAAATGATGTTCAATAGGAAAGGAATTATCGTTGAAGAGAACAATAACAAGAAGTGATCAATTTCCTTTGAAAGTGCATGGTTGAAAGGAGTGGGTGGAGCATCCAACCACGAGACAGTGCTAACATTCCTTTTATCACTTAGTTTAGGCAGAGCTTGTTTCATTTAGAGTTTGTTTGACGCGGCTTCCTAGCTGTGTCATGATGGGAAAACATGAAATTGCTCATTTGGATCATGCAGTGTTGCACTGTTTTAAGAAAAGCGCCCCTAAATGCAGTTTGACCCTGTTGTCTTCGTTTTTATGACATTTTTTTACTTAGTTACCCTCTCGCCCAACTCTCTCGCATCCCCACCCTATCCTCTTCTCTCTCGCGCCTCTGGCTCCCTCACATCTCTGCCCTACGGGGTCCTCTCCTCTCTCGCGACTCTGTCATAAGGAGTCCTATCCTCTCTCGCGAATCCGTTTGGTTCATTTGCTCTCCGAGCTCCTATGGTATTCTTTATCATTTCTCTTTGCGGTTTGAGGTTCATTTGGACCGTGTGGCTTTCTTTTTGTGATTTATGGTTTTGCTCTACTGTGAAATTAATATTCTGTTACTATGAGGATGAGATTTTGGATTTCGGTATTCTCTTACTTTTTTTTTGGTGCTTTTTGCTTTATTCGGTTTTTAGTTCAATGTGGTTTGCGACTTGCTTTTTTTGGTTTGTGCAATGATTAAACTTGAAATTTGAGGGCATTGTAATGAATGAAATTAAAATTTGTGGCCTCTAAAATGAATAGACTTACAATTTGCTTATCTCTATGGATTTTGAAGGCTGGGAAGCTCTTTCTGGTTTGTGGCCTTTGTGTATGCTCCATTTCTTGGTTTGATTGGTCTAGGTGGGTTGCCCTTTTTCTCAGAAGGAATGTGCATTAAGTTTGGCGGCCTCTAGGTGGTTGGGGTGTTTGGGATGTTTGAGTGGTGGTGTGTACGTGGTATGTGTAGTGGAGTGGAGTGGTAGCAACATCCAAGGCCATCACTGAAGGCAGATAAGATTGAAAGAGAAAATTACAACTGCAATAGTCATTGGGTGATAAGAATTTGCATACTGCATTTTCTTTATATGTGCAATGTGTTGCAAAAAAACAATTATTGTTTATTATAATTATGTTATATGCAATGTTCATGTGAAATTTTGATTCGATGCAAATTACTTTTCCAATCTTCTATCACATGGATGACCTTTAGGCAACTGTAGGTTTAATATAGATGTTTTAATCTTGTGTGTTTTTTTAGGTCGATGATGACATACATGACCTTAGGAATTCTTTTAGATGGCCTTTGTGGTAATATGATTTTATTACACATGGATCTCGGTATTATATGCTTTAAAGGCTACCTTGAATCCCCTTATTTTTCAGTCAAACAACTATTGGGGTTTTCCTGGATGGTCTTCTGTGGTGATATGTTTCAACGACACATCTGAACATGATTTTACATGGTTTAAAGGCAACCAAAATCCTTTTTTCTCCGGTTATATGAATGATGGGATTATTTTGGAAAACTTTTGTGATGATATGTTTCTGTGACACATAAGAGTTCAGTATTATATAGTTTAAAGGCAATCAAAAATTATTTTCTTTTAAAAAATCTATTGTCTTCTTATCGTGACAGATCACTTTACGGATTATACTTTGTGATCTGAGACCACGCAACTTTAAATAATTTTATTTGTGCATTTCTATTATTCTTTTTTACTAATGATGCATCTAAGAGTTTGTGCTTTGTAGTTTTAAAACTTCAGAAAAGATGAGCTCGAGGTCTTCCAGTGCCTCTAGAGTTTTGTACTACTACAGTAAGGTGTTCTCTGCTTACTACGCGATAGGAGCATAGCTATGAGAGACAGTTTTACAGGTGTCAAAAAAATAGATTAGAAAATTGTGAATTTTTCAGTCAGCAAATCAGTTCAATAATTCCACCTCGGATAATGATCAGGCATGAATAGTTTCGTTATAATAGAGATTATCTCGTGAAATTAATCGTTGCATTTTAAATTCAACATTATGATAATATTAATTATTATTTTAATTGTTTCATTTTTTATTTTCCTTGTTGTGTTACTTATTGTTCAGCGAAATGTCAATTTTTATTATATAATATTCAATCTGAATATATGTTTTCATGTATGAACTGTGCAGCCAAAAATGATTTTGTTATAGATAACACAACAATACAGTGGTGTTGTTGCACAATTGCAGAAACAAACAAACACAGTTTCCCCACAACTTCTAAGTAGCAGTTTCCTAACACAACTGTCGCAACAACTTTTTAATAAGCTGCAGGTGCCCCTTAATCCTTAGAAAGTACAACAAGCCAATTCATTTGTGTGCACAGCAAGTGACACAGGAGCTTACAGGACTCACACGACTTTGCAGGTCACCAAATTCCACAAATCACAAGATTCTGTAGGTCACAAAAGTAACGGGTTGTAGGGGGGCCACAAAGCCGCTCGATTTTATTCTATTTCAACATAGTTCTTTTTTTTTATTTCTTGTTTCTTAATTTCTAATTAAGTGATCTCATATAAGTGGATTATTTAAATGTGGTATTTTACTAATTTGATGACTTTTGGCTATTGTATGTTTGTTTGGGAGCTTGTAATATATAGTTTCTACCTTATTAAGTGTTGAATCATTTTTCTTTCACAAAAAAAATTATTTGTAACTTGCTTGGGAACGGGTAGTGAACCTCCTTGTGGTTTGTACCACATCATTTCATCGTCTGTCTCACTAATTTCAACTGGGACAGCCAACGAACGTCATCAATCCCTCTCCCAACATCACCAACGGCCCATATTTTCAATCCCTTACTATTCCTCCAACACCTCCTCGCCAAACTTTTGTGATGATATGTTTTTGTGACACATAAGAGCTCGGTATTATATAGTTTAAAGGCAATCAAATATTATTTTTTTAAAAAAAGTCTATTGTCTTCTTATCGTGACAGATCACTTGACGGATTATACTTTGTGATATGAGAACACGCAACTTTAAAAAATTTTATTTGTGTATTTCTATTATTCTTTTTTACTAATGATGCATCTAAGGGTCTGTGCTTTGTAGTTTTAAAGCTTCAGAAAAGATGAGCTCGAGGTCTTTCAGTGCCTCTAGAGTATTGTACCACTACAGTAAGCTGCAGTGTTCTCTGCTTACTACGTGATAGGAGCATAGTCATGGGAGACAGTTTTACAGGTGTCAAAGAATTGGATTAAAAAATTGTCAATTTTTCAGTGAGCAAATCAGTTCGATAATTCCACCTCGAATAATGATCAGACATGAAGAGTTCCGTTATAATAGAGATTATCTCGTGAAATTAATAGTTGCATTTTAAATTCAATATTATGATAATATTAAATATTATTTTAATGGTTTTATTTTTTATTTTCCTTGTTGCGTTACTCATTGTTTAGTGAAATGTCAGTTTTCATTATATAATATTCAATCTGGATATATGTTTTCATGTATGAATTGTGCAGCCAAAACTGATTTTGTTATAGATAACACAACAATACAATGGTGTTGTTGCACAACTGCAGAAACAAACAAATACAGCTTCCCCACAACAGCTTCTAAGTAGCAGCTTTCAAACACAACTGTCGCAACAACATTTTAATAAGCTGCAGGTGCCCCTCAATCCTTAGAAAGTACAACAAGCAAGTTCATTTGTGTGCACAGCAAGTGACACGGAAGGTTCCAGGACTCACACGACTTTGCAGGTCACCAAATTCCACAAATCACAAGATTCTGCAGGTCACAGAATTAACGAGCTGTAGGGGGCCACAAAGCCGCTCGATTTTATTCTATTTCAACATAGTTCTTTCTTTTTTTTTATTTCCTATTTCTTAAATTCTAATTAAGTGATCTAATATAAGTGGATTATTTAAATGTGGTATTTTACTAATTTTATGACTTTTGGCTATTGTTTGTTTGTTTGGGAGCTTGTAATATCTAGTTTCAACCTTATTAAGTGTTGAATCATTTTTCTTTTGCAAAAAAAAAAATTATTTGTAACTTGCTTGAGAACTGGTGGTGAACCTCCTTGTGGTTTGTACCACATCATTTCATTGTCTGTCTCACTACTTTCAACTGGGACAGCCAACGAACGTCATCAATCCCTCTCCAAACATCACCAACGGCCTATATTTTCAATCCCTTACTTTTCCTCCAACACCTCCTCACCAAATATGCATCATAAACACCTTCTAGGAACTTTAGAAAAGTGTCATCTAGTAATAGAGCCCATCAAAACCTAATTTTTTAAGGAGTTGTCTTCATTTGCTCAAATTAAAAATTCATACAACCTAACCTCACACCACACAAAAAAAATAAGAAAAAAAAATCCCCACATCATCCAACTTAACCATAAACCATAATTTCCTTTCCAAATGAAATTAAATTGAAGAAAGATACCTCAAGCCGCCAAGGAGAAATCCACAACGAGGTGTTCAGGAGATCACTATGGAGACAACAGTAAATTCTCCAACAACAACAAAAAATGGACGCTTTTGAGAGGAGACAACGGAATGTGGTCAATAATAGCCACAACGGTGACTAATTAGATCAAGAGGGAAAAAAATATGATACAGGATCGGGAGCTTCTTGCACATTTCTACGACCCCTTCTACAGTACCACGAACTGTAGCGGGTCGCGACTTGGATCGATCCAGGAGGGTCGGTCAACCTTTCCTTTATGTGGAGTTCCCTCATAATTCAAATGAGATTCGCTCTTATTTACTCTAAGTCTATAAATATGTTAATTTCATACTTTAGGGTAGTGTTTTTTATTCAATTTTCTGTCACGAGAGTCGTTGATGTCCAGGATTTCCCTTCAAGGGTTTCGATTGCGAGAATGTTCTTTGGTTGTAACTTCTCCAAATGTGGCGTCTATCTATCTTAAATTTTCCTCATTCCCCAATCACATCCCTCCTTACCCAAACACTCCCTCCCCCCTCCCCCCCCCCCCCCCCCNCCGAGCGCTTGCTATTCCACTGCCACCTCCCACCTCCCACCACCCTCTAGCCGCCAACCCAGCACCAACTCTTTCGGGATACAACACTTGTCGTGTTAGTGTTGTGTTTGTTATGTTATTTCATTTTCAAGTGTGGAAGATTGTAAGCACCTATTTGTTTTTGAGTAAAAATATTGTCATTCCGTTGTTTTTAGAGTTAACTCCGATATCAAATCTCTTCCAACATGAAGTTTCTAGTGATGAAGCATCTATACCCTGACGATTTGGCATGGAGTATCATTGGAGAAGCCAAGATTTTGGAGTAAAGATTGGCTTGCCAAATTTTTTACGATCTCATGGATCTGGACAAGTTCATTGAGTGGCTTCAAGCAATAAAGAAAATTTTGTAGTACAAATATGTTCCTCTAGACAAGAAAATTAAATTGATTGGCATCGAGCTCAGGAGGAACACTTTTTACAATGAAGAACTTGAAGAGTATTCGACAACAAAAAGTGAAAAGAAAAATCACAGCCTGATCTAAGATATAAAAAGAGATGCAATGCAGGTCTACCAACACATTACAAACGATATATTATTGAGACTTCACCCACTTATAACAGTCAGATCTCTTCGTAGAAAAATAAATTGTTGAATTCAGACAGTTTATATTGAAGTGTGAACTAGTGGAGCCCACATAGAACACCATATCCCAATATTTGTGAGGATAGAGACACTCCATTGGCAATGTGATACAGTTACAACCTTATTTGATGTTACAGGATATCCAGACCAAGGCCCTGAAGATGAAGAGACAACATAGTAGTATCAAGTTCACATCACCTTCCAAACAGTGTTCAACCATCGACTTGGGCAGCAAGAGCACATGCAAAGGTGCACAAAAACCGATCCTAGCAAAGTTGAGAAAATGTGGAGCCCATCGGTAATCCCAAATCTATCTCAACCAAAAAAACTTCAAAAGTCAAAGCTTTTAACATTGCATCAGATTGTCCAAACTAGAGGATGAACTCATTCACAGAGTCGGAAGCAGTGAAAAATATAGATAGTGCATGAGAGACACTGAAGAAAATGACAATGCAAAGGAGTATAGCATTCATCTGAGGAAGGAGAATGATAGTAATCCGACGGATCTTTCGGATTGAGCCTATGAGAGAGACACCATTAAGATTAGTATTAATTGTCCTAAAAGATTGATACCGTTGACATTGCATCCTCGACTAAGTGAATTTCATTTTTGTCTGACCTCCTTTCCATTCATACAAGGTTGTTTCGTCATCCGCCTCGTTGTTTTCAATCGGAACATCCGCCAAATGTCATCTATCTCCCTCCAAACATTGTTGTCCGCCCATATTTTAATTCCCTTACCATTCCTCCACCACCTCCTCGCCAAATCTACATCCTAAACACCTTCTAAGAGCCCTAGAAGTAGAACGGTGTGATCTAGCCTTACAAGCTTTTGAAACACGTACATGAATCACATGTTCTTTTTCAATTCTTAGGGAAGATAAATCTCCAAATTGTACAAGCTTAGTGGCATTATTTTGTACTCTTTGATATTTTAAAATAGAATGCTTTATGCAAACTCTCAAGGATGCACGCCCAATCAGCTCTCTGCATTCATTGTTGCCCAACAGCTAGATGCCAGCAGCCATTGCACCAGAAAAACTACTGTAACATTATTCATCCATGCCACCTCATTGATCAATGGGTATATTGTTGCCACCTCGCAAATCATGGGTTGCCGTGATTGTAATTAATTGAGACAATTTCTCATTCCCTAAATGTTATATATTTAGAGTATGTACAAGGCTTGTATAGACTGAGCCCAAATTATGAAATGAACATAGCAAATTCTCTCCAATTCTCATCAAAATATCAAAGCCTAAGGCTTTATTTGGCATCTCCATAAGCTACAATCCATTTAATGTGTCACCTAGCAACTCTCTTTCTCCCTTTAACCTAATTTTTCCTTAATAGCCTTCAACACTGTGGTCTAATTTGAACTCGCTTTTCTCTTTACAACCAATTATCACCATAATTTTTCTTTGCATAAATCACAGCAATACGCATGCTCCTTTGACCATAGAATCTTTTGGAATTAAGACTGACGATTTAATTTCAATGAACGAATCATAAAACATCCAATCATCATATTGTTTGAATGTCAAATATTTCTTCAAGTGGTCATAGTTACCTCACAACTTAAAGAAATGAGAAAAATTGGTTCATTTACATGGCAAAATATCTCAGTAAGGTGATCCCCCGTTCAACTTTTGGGATAAGCAAAACTCTAAGGTGATGCAATAATTAAAAAAAAAAATACATGATTCCTAAATAAGTGATCTGCAAGTTCCTTTATACAACAAAAGAAAAATGAGATGCGATGTATTAATGGACTCTAAAGTTTTGTGATGCCATTATAGTTTATGAGATAAATATCAAATTTTCATCCACAAAGCAAGGACGATGATCCATCACAAAATACAATAATATCCTAAAGTTCATTGGCAAACCATGACGAACTATCAATGCATCCAAATTGAATTCAGTAAAAATGTAATCGTCCTCAAAAGGTTGTTAAAAAAAGATCATATCCATAGTTTTTTTTACTGGAATAAATGTTGAGTTTGATGTTTTACGGTGCAAATTCTCGGAAAAGAATATATAACTAGATTAAATGAAACTATTGTCATCATTTTAATTAAAGAGGGAAGAAAAAGAGTTATGATTATTCATAAATTCATGGAATGTTCCGTCCTAATAATAAATGTGGTTGACATCAAGGCACTAATTCAAAGTACCCTACTCCCATGGAACACAAGTAGCCAAATCAAACAAAGGTATTTGATAAGATAATTTTATGGTACACATATTCAAAAAATCTCTACATATAAAGAAAGGAAGTTGGATATTTCATGGCAAACCACCACGCAAAAAAATAAAAAATAAAGAAAGGACAAGCATACATACCGCAATTGGAAGAAAGCAGCACCAAAGACTTAACTCACTCACTTTATTACAAACAGAAGAAATGAAAGAGTTGAAAAGCTTTTTGAAACCATTAAAAAAAAACTCCTATGTAGGAACTTGTTCTTTGCATTCTTAAATATCACCTAAACATCTCAAACATTCAAAGCCTTAAAGCCTCAGAGATGCTCAACGACTTGCCAAAGAAACAAAAAAATAGCTATTGTTGATGGGTCCTTAATAAACGTTGATAGCTAAGAAAATATTCTTATAAATAGATCCCTCACACTTCAAAATGTCCTCCACACATCTAAATTATTTATTATCCTATTATAAAACCTAAATGCTAACCACAAATTCAAAATGCAGTGTTGTATTTTATTTTTTGCATTATATATTTCACGAATAGGACACGAGGAGGATGAGCTACCATCTAGAAAAATCAACAGCCCAAGAAAGCTCTGTATAACTTGTAGTGTTTTCCTTTTTGAAACATTTAAATCAAATAAAAGGGTATATAGCTCCAATACCGATGCCTTGGCCATCTTTGGTGATTCTAAAAAAAATGCTTCTTTTATTATTAAAAAATATGAATATTGAATAATTTTGTATGTTGTTTGCTAGTTAACAATACGCAATCATATCAATTTTTCAACAAGTAACAAAAGAATCAAAGTCACTTTTCATCGTAACATTTGGAGACCATCCTCTATACTATACATCTACGGAACCCGATGTTTTGTCTTTTATTAATAATTGCACTCATATGTCATGAATATTTGTGCTAAAAGCTATAAGTGATGCACGTATCATCTTTCTCACCTTTTCACATGATCATTAAGTCATCTCGCATGAAATTAAATTAGTCAAATCTAACAACCAAAAACACTTTTTTAACCATTCTCTCCTCATACTTACAGGAAAAAAAATAATACATGAATCTTCTCATATATATGCAACCCAACAAAATATGTTGGCTAAACGAAAGAGCAACCACTAGTTTTCTACAACAAGACTCTCCTTCTCAAAAGAGTGTTTCAAAATACTAGTTGCAAAGTTGCTTAGTCGCTCACGTTATAAACCGATTACCTATAAGGGACACTGCTTTCAAGAGAACAACACAAGTCCTACGTAAATTTTCCACACTTCAACATCTCAAATAACCTTATTTCAAATATATTTAGAAGTATTAACCTTGTCCATACAAGTCCCAAAAAGATGAAAATAACTTAAGTCAAAGTAAGTAAATGTGCCTTTATTAGTTGCTCACTCATTCAAAAAAGGTACAAATGCTACCATCCTTCCTCGAGAAAAATATAAATATCTGCTGGTATCAATTTCAATGAAAATGATTTCTATTTTATTGCTACATAACCCAAAAGAAGAAATAATATTCACAAATGAACTTCTTATAGAATGCTCTTACTCACACATCAACCCAAAAAAGAATTTTACACCAAAACCAGTCACCCCTATAAAATACAACCTTATACTAGAACTATCTTCTCCTCAATCATTAGGGGGAGAACTTGAAGGTTGGTTGAGTAAAAAAATGTGCTGGCAAGATCTAGCATAGAACAGAATTTAAATCTATGGCATTAGAATCTTATGAATTACCATAAGCGTTGATCCTCCAGCCATAAATCTTTATCAATTATGGTATTAAAATATTTTTCTTGCAAGTAAGGACACAGGAGTAAAGCTTAGTTCCATTTAATGGCTGAGCATTAATACAAATTCCCCATGTGTTTTCCAATAGAATTTCATATGCACGGTACTTAGTTCAGCATGAAAACGGAAAAACACTATGGAAAAATGTAATATAAGAAAGGAAATTGTACCAAAATAGTACAAACCTGGTATCCTTGACAATGTCCGCATAGATGCGTCCATTTTATATCGAGCTGAACCAACACGAAAGATCCGTTCCCCTGTCAACAAGGCGGTTAAAATTTCGAAGTTTCTGAATATTTAAATATATACAAATACTATTGTGCTTTCCCAAATCTTACAAAATAAAACAAAAACAAAAAGGATGAAAACCAAAAACCTATCAACAAATAAGTTAAACAATTACTTTTAAAAATGAAAAACTTGGGAGGTTTAAAATCAACTCATGCAAAAGGGATGCAATATCATAAATTGCATTTATTCGTTCAGCCAGACTTCCAAATATAGGATTGGCAGTATGAGAATTAATGCAAATAATAATAATAATAATAAAGAACACTCCAAATATTCCACATGAGGAACATAAACAAGACCCCAAGTGCACTCACCATAATGCATGACCGAACAACCTAACCCTAACATAATTTCCAAATTCGTAAAATTGCAATAACAGATAATCCGCAAACTATCATTGTTATCTGCTAGATATATTAAAAAATTGCTTTAAAAAAAGAATAAACTTGAATAGAGCATAATTTAGATCACCTCGTTTTAGCTCAACGCCCCAAGTAGATTTGCACGTTAATTGAACTTTGCTCTTCCCTTTATCAGTTGTAGATTTACTTCGCTTCCTCTCTCGTTTTTTCCTCTCCACTTCAGCAACAGCCAATGTAGCTTCCTAAAAAATTTCATGTGAACTTTCACGCACAGCACCTCCAAATTAGCATTTAGTTTGTCAATCCTGACACACTAACAAATTCTAGGACCAAACATATTCACAGCAGAGTGCAAATAAAGAGAATATAGTTGATTGTTTTCCGTGTAAAGAAATTACATATGTAAAATTAAAAGAAAAAAAAAGTACAAACTAACACTTGCAGACAGAGTAATTCAAAATAATATGCAGAACAATAACAAATTACAAATAATCTCTACAAACATAGACATTATTTCTCAAAAACGTGTTTATGCATTGCCTCCACCAAAATTGAATTCAAAATTTGAGTTCTAAAGCACTTCATGGATCATGCAAATGTCAGGTAAAAAAATAATTAAGCAGATTTCAATGTTTCACGTAAGAAACCTAAAAACAACTAAACCTTGTTTCTCTGATATAATAATCATTAAAAAAAAGTGCCAAAATAATCCCTGGCTGTTTGATGGGCCATTTTAATCCCAAAGTCTATAAAAGTTTCAAATTAGTCCTCATAATAATTAGTGCTAAAATAGTCCACATTTCAACCCTTATTAAAAGAGATGTAAATTGACAGTTGTATAGATTCCAGGACTAAACTGACATCCTGCAATCAGTCAGGGGGCTGTTTTAACACTTTTCTCAGTAATCATCATCTATTTTGGTTTCAAAATCCAAACATGTTCCCTAATTACACAACTCAAGCACAAATTTGAAAACACATGCACTTGTTTACTAGTTCATTCCACCAAAAAGTAAACAGTAATCTTAAACTAATGCAGCAGTTCTAAAGTTCCATGAAGTAATCATCTAAAACTAAAGGAAATTTAAAAATAGTAGAAATTACTTAGAGAGGAAAATTGCTCCATCTTATTAATCACAAAGGGGATACATAAAAATATCTCACCTAAATTATGAAGGAAAATAACTCTGAATGAGAGATAGAAATAGAATAAACTAATTAAAGGTTTCCTATGCTATCCAAATCAACTCCTCCAAGATTTGGAGGCCGCGGCCGGGCCCATATGAGAGGTGAATATGGAAAGAACCAAATATTCTCAGATTTCAACAAAAATAAATAAAGACAAAAACCACAAGGAAAGCAATGTGTCTACACAATTACCTCACTAGCCTTCTTTGACCGTTTTTCAATGGATTTTGACCATTTCAAACTAGATCCACTGATGCTAACAACTCCAGCTTTTCGAAGAGCAAAACCATTAGTCGATACTTTGTAAATTGTGTCTCTTTTCCTCAAAGACTGCAAGTTCCGGCTGAATGAATAATAGAGACATTACTAATACAATAATAATAACAATAAAGCTAAAAAGAAGGGAAAAAATGTGATCTACGCAAAGGATAAACAAATAAAATGAAAAGCTTCTTTTTAAAAGATGTATATCACCTGATCAACGATAACGAAGATCTAGTTGAAATAGGAATGTTATTAGGAGTCTTAAAGTTCTTCCAGTTAACCGCTCTCTTCCATGGAAAGATGTAGGGGAAAACCCTCTGACAGCCAAATGTTGCAATGCATTTTTGGGACAATGTGTTCCCACCCAATGTCCACACTAAAGAACCTGTTGAGCTTTTTTTTTTCTGAAGAACTGCATATGCGATAAGGACCACACAATATAAGCCAAGATTTCAAAAGTCAGGGCTCATTAAAAAATAATAATAGAGACATTTACATAGACACGACATAATTCCTATGTATTTACATGTCTAAACATAAACATTCATATTTACATGCATACCACTCAAATATTTAACATCACAACAAAAATATCACCAACGCTACTTTTTAAAAAGTGTAATAAACCTTCACAAGCATAGGTTTACAATACCAATGTGTTATAAATGTAAATATCAAACTTTGGGTGTCATATATGTAAATAAATAAGAATTGTGTAGTATGTATGTTAGTTTCCAAAAAACAAATTAAGGCATTTCTATACAATGCACCTGAAACATTACTTTTTAATAACCACCCTCTTGAATCTTTTTTTCTTCTAATTTTTACTTCAACAACAAAATTCACACTAAAATCCCAACACATAAATATATGGGTTCGATAGTTCAAAAAATAATTTTAATGATAACTAGTGATGTTTCGGGTGCTATGTATGTAATTATCCCAAAAAAATATTAGAAGCCTCCTCAAATATTTGAGGAAGAAAGCAAAAAATAAATAAATAAAAATAGTATAAACTTGTGTGTCTGGTTTTAGTTAATCCCCCAAAAAAGTGTCAAAAATACAAAATTTAGTAATACAATACTAACAAAATTACAAAAAACACGAACATACAAAATGAAAGCACCGCTGAAAAAAATAGCAATTTAAAACTCTTGCATGAAGCCATTATGGGAAGAAATATAACAAGTAAATCTTTCAATGTTATTGAAAAAAACTTACATGTCAAACACAAATTGAAGTGACACGGCTATTTATAATATAATCATACAAACTAAAGAACTAACCATATTTGGAAATTGCAAACCTTATGAAAGCCATAGCACAATATAAAACAGTTTATCATGCAATGAAATGACGAATAAATTTATCGTGATTAAGATGATTCGAACTGGAAAAGCTGGCATTGAAGGAAGAGAAAAATTGGATAGAAAGAAAACTTTGAAAAAAGAGAAGTACAAAGATCTCATTACCATCGCCTGTGCCAGAGAAAGCATCTGCTCAAAGAAAGCAAGCTATAATCCATGACTTGTCAAAAAAATAAGTAAAATAATAAATTTTAAAAAAAAAAAACTTGAAAAACATAGACTTAACAATAGCAGAAAGAATCTCTGGTTGATTGCTAAATCTAAAATTAGCCATAACGAGTTAAAGACAGCCCAAAAAGAAAATTAAAAAAAAATTAGCAATAAATTTAGTTCATAATAAGAATGTTTCAAAAGTTTTTTTTCTTTTTATGTTTATTAACTTTCAATTGAAGCCATGGTTCAGATTGATTTTTTCTGCATATACTAAGAAAGTCTTTTTACATGCATATAATTTTAGACCATCAATTCGATATATGTTAGTAAAATCAAGATAAGAATACTCAAATTTGTCTTCTAAAAAAAATAAATTACAAGAAATACAAACCATTATCTAGCCTCTTCTTGTAAGGAAGAGTGCTTCCTTTTCCAAGTGAATCAACTGAATTTGTGTTACCAGCCGGAATTCCTGTTACTTTGCTATCAGACGAAGTTTCATTCCGAATAAGCTGATTCTTTTTACTTCTGTGGTACAGATACGATGAAAAAGGCATTTTCTTTGGCATTTCTATAGGATGATGAACAGATTTCTGAGATCGTTCAAAAAGGAATTTAGAGGATTCGCCAATCTCAGGCCCTGGAGCAGCAACCAGCTGGTTCATTTTACGTTTCACATATATTAACCTCTTTGCACCAACTATTTTACTACTTGCGGTATCCGGGCTGCTCTCCAGATTACAAGCAGATAAGCCAGCAGATTGTCTATCGTGTTGATTTTCTTGATCGGTGCCTGGTTCAGGGCTCCTATCTATTGGTATAAGTTGAGGAAAATCTTTACAAGAATTCATGGAAAAAGCTGACAACTTGGAAAGAGGAGGAAGAGGTGTTTTTAATCCTTCAAATAAAGGATCAGAATGTGCCACATTATTTGGGCCTTCACTTCTAATTTCTCTTACACTGGATTTAAATTTTCTGCCTGAGCAGCCAACAGTAGGAGGTACCGAAGGAGAAGGTTCAGCACATAGTTTCCGTATAAGACTGTTACCTTTACGAAAATATGAAGAATTTTGAGTTTTATCTAGCCTTTTAGGCACTTGTTTGCTTAAAATCCCACCTTGCTTAAGATTTTCATCAGAATATAGAGAAGGGGTATTAATACGAACCCATGTCCTATGCCTCCCAGTTTGACTAGCACGAGCTGCTTCTTTAAGTGAAGCCGAAAAGTTTAGCTTGTTAGACCGAAATTTTTGAGTATCGGCTAAAGGTGAGGTTTTCTTACAAGAGAGCTCTTCATCTGTCAATTTTAGATTCGGAGGTAATTTTTCTTTAAGTTCGTGGGACGGTAAGAGTTGTGCCTTCTCAGGTATTAACTGATGGTTCTGAATGGTTTTACCAGATTCATAGCCAGGTTCTGAAGCCTGTGAAACAATGGAGCTTAGAAAAGACTCACCTTTACAAATGTGTTCTGGATTTCCGTTGCCAATATGTGATTGTTCTTGGTTAGAATGTGAAACATTTTCAAAATGTGTGACTGTATTGTCCGTTTCCATGGGACCCAAAAGCAAAGCTTGCCCTATACTTTTGCCACAGGAATCTATTGTAAGAGTACCCACACTGTCCCGAAAGGTCATATTACAGATAGATTGAGGCAGCATATTATTTTCTTCGACAGTTTCTTTGCTGTGTAATTTCTGCTCTGGAACTGAATTACTGATATGTGAAAATGAAGGAACTTGGGGACCATGAATACATGATTGTGGAGTGCCAAAATTTTCTGGAACTTCAAGTTCTTTGGTAGCAAACGACATTTCCTCCCGCTGCCTTACTTCTCCCTCTAACTTTAGAGAAGTGTCACTGTAGAGCACTCGAGGTGATACAGCACTGTCAGCAGGGGTCATGTCTTGCCCAAGTTTCTGAGGAGAATTTACAGATTTGATTTGTTTGATTGAGTTGGTGGCAATATTTACAAAAGAATCATGTGCAGCGTGACCAACTATTATGTGCTCAGAAGGCTGTGAACAAACGTTCACATCAAAATCCAAAGGATTTTGGTATATGGCATCCGATTTCTTGCCTTGCTCCGACAAATCTTTTTCGCTATCATCGAGGATCTCAATGACAATATCTTGCGCTTCCGTAACATCTGTGCTAATAATGTCTGCAATAACATTATTAGATGGAGAGGCTATCTTTGTCTGAATTTTCTGGCAAATCTGTGAATGGCTACCACCAACAGGTTCAGTTATGCTGTCAACATTATGAATGGAATTACTTTCTTCCTCTGCAAAATTGAAAGGGCCTCCATGCTTGGGAATCTCTGTGCTATCCTCCATCCTCAGAGTCTCGATAATACAACTATCCACTTTACCGAACATCTTATCTGCTTCTTCAGCTCCACTCTTCTTATCCTCTGCCGGTTTTTTTACCTTCTTTGTCCAGTCACTGGACATAGACTTGCTCCCAGGCATACAAGAAGATACTTCCGTTATTTTTGCTTCTGGTACTGAAACACTTCCAGGGCTGCTTAACTTGAAATCTCTCACAACTCCTTTCTTTGCAATAGAGCCAGGTGAACTTGAAACAATAGGAATTACCACTTTTTCCCTTGATTGTACTATATGCTTCTTATTCTTCTTCTTTGTGACTCTGTTAGACTTTCTGCTAGAGCCATGAAAACTTGAAACAGCAGGAATTATCACCTTTTTTGTTGTCTGTGTCATGTTCTTCTTCATAACTCTATTGGGCTTTTCTATAAAAACATTATCTTTGATGGAGCTTGTCTCAGCACTTAAGGGATCTAAAACCTTGGTAACCAGAGTATTTGATTCGAATGAGCGGTCAAAGATGTTAGCTTTTGTCTCTGCATCTTTTGATATCCTGGGAGAAGGAGAAGAACGGGAACGTGGAGGAGAACGAGGAGGGGACAAAATCGATGACTTCTCCTCTAACCTTTCCCAAACGGACAACCCACTTTGTATCCTAGAAAATGCACTAGGCTTCAGCATAGTTCGCTTCTGCAAGCTTGCACTATATTCAGCACCCTTATTACTTGTCATCTTCCTCTTGCCATTGTAACCAGTGTAGCACGCTTTTTCAAATTCATGCTCGGTATCCATACTTGGGATGCTAGATGTTTTTCTTACCATATGGTGACTACTCCGAAATCCACCTTCGTTGGCAACATCACTCGGATCAGATCTTTTGATGGATTTATGCCCCGCATACTGTCTTCCATCCAAGCCACGATCAGATGGCCCGTCGCTGTCATTGTTCCTCTTTTTGTCGAAAGACTGTACCCGTTGAAAACCAGGTCCATTTCCAATGATCTGGGAGTTCCCCGCCAGGGTCCCTGTGCGCTTAACAACTATCGCATCAGAAGAGGACCCGCCAAAGAAACATGGTGAGCTTGGAGCATGTCGATGAGCAGAAACACGGGATGCATCTCCAGCACTATTTTTAACCGAGCCAGCACCACGCAATCCTCTGGGTGAAGGGAATGGCGGAGGTGCTGGTGCCAAAGGATCCGCTATTGGAGNAACGCATACTGTCTTCCTTCCAAGCCACGATCAGATGGCCCGTCGCTGTCATTGTTCCTCTTTTTATCGAAAGACTGTACCCGTTGAAGACCAGGTCCATTTCCAATGATCTGGGAGTTCCCTGCCATGGTCCCTGTGCGCTTAACAACTATCGCATCAGAAGAGGACCCGCCAAAGAAACATGGCGAGCTAGGAGTATGTCGATGAACAGAAACACGGGATGCATCTCCAGCACTATTTTTAACCAAGCCAGCACCACGCAATCCTCTGGGTGAAGGGAATGGCGGAGGTGCTGGTGCCAAAGGATCCGCTATTGGAGGCAGGTGCTCGAGAAAGGGATCACGACAACGACTTTCTCGTTCATCCCAAAACCTAACCGGCCGCTGCCTCTTCCATTCAGAATCAACCCCTAAGTACCGATCCTGTTCTGGCTCCTGCCTTCTCCTTGAATCTAGGGCTCCATCGGAATGTCCCAATTCAAATAGATTATCATATGGCCGGAATCGATCAGGCCCCTCATCAAACCCTCCCGGCCCATCAAAAGTGCCGCTTCCACCACGGCCCCGCTCCAAAACCTCAGGCCGTGAGTACTTGGCATCAGAGAGACCACGGTGAATGGCACTATCAGAAACCCTAGGGAAAGGAAGGTCACGAGTATCAAACCCAGAAGGATTTGAGCGGCGCGGGGATGGTAAGTAAGAAATATCTCCAGCACCATGGCCGAGCCGGTGTTCAAAATATTGATTACCAGGAATCCCCGAGTGTATTGGTCCCGCCGGATGAGGTGCAAAGGTGGCGAAAGGCGGATGCCGTTGGGGCCTATAGTTTGGATCCGGCAAGTGCGAAATATGAGAGATAGATTCGTACCTGGCCCGTCGACCGAGCCTCGGAGAACTAGGGGTATCCATTGAAAAACCTCGGAAACGAAGAGGAAAAAGTTCAGCCACGAGTCCACGACTCTCCTGCTGCAGTTGCCCGCCCTCTTCTAGCCTCATTACTTCCTGGGAAAGCGGTGGACAGTTATATAATTGAATAAAAATTATTATTTTTGGACATTTACATACATACCAGTTAATTCCATTGTATTTACATGGCTAACATCTAAATTTTATTTTTCAAATTTATACAATTTCAATTTTTTATATCACATAAAAATACAATCATTTTCACTTTCAAATTTTGAAAATCATTTTTCATGCATAAATATGTTGATATATATATTTAAAAATTAAAGTTTAGGTTTAATATATGCATATAAAACAACAAATTTAGAGCGACATTGATGTTAGATTTCAATATTGCTTTGTTAAATTTGAATTTGTTCAACAGGCATGGTTAAGGGATTATAGCATTTGGATGAAAGGAATATGAGAGAAATAAAGTGAGGGAGGTGACTTATACCTATGAGGCAAAACTGATATTTTCTTAGTTACTTATGATATTTTTTATATAATCAAATATTTTTAGTACATAAAGAGGGAAAAAAATCAAAAGTATTGTGACATGAAAATATCTTTCTACGAGAGATAATACAATAAAAGAAAATTACATCTCCAATTCTGCTTTAGCGGTGGTTGTGCATGTTATTTTAAGTATTATACCTCTGTGGCCTCTAGGCCTTGCCATTATTTTGCTCGATCTTTGAGGTTGTCGGAGTAGAACGATCATTATAATATTTGCTTTTTTCATTAAATTATTTTGTTGGTACCGCTGCGTAACTTCGAAAAAATAAGATGACCAAAAATTAAATAAGTGCAGAAAAAATATGTAGAATGAATCTCAAGACAATCTGAAGACCTAAGAAAGTGTGACGTGACAAAACAGAACCCATAAAAAAACAGGCCAATTTTAATGAATATGCATGAATATAACTTTAACATAATTGATCATGTCAATAAATTTAATATATAGTTCAAAAGATCATAGTAAATCATGACTGGATGGAATAAATAATATCTTCAGATAATAATTTCATGCAAATTATGACTTATCATGTTTAGACGCAACTAACTAAGTAAATAAGAGGAATATTTCTGGTGCATGAAACTTTTCAGGCAATTGTACTGGAGAGAAATCTTTAAGGAAGTAAATATTTAATTAACAATTAAATATTTTGTCATAAAAGATTATTGTTGGTACGCCACCAACAAATTATCATAACTCAGCATGAATCTCGATGCAATATTTTTAGCACGAACATTCAAACTTTGATTACGAGTCATCCGGAATTCCGATTTCAGCAAAATTATAGTCAAATTGATCGGCTTGATGAAACGGATTTAATGATATAAAAATTAGTCCAATCCGAGTCAAATCAAGCTCGAATCAAGTCATTAAAGCACTACTACGATATTTTTGGAGGCATTTGAAAGGTCAAACAAATGTCGAATCCAGCGAGTTTATAGTCGAATCGAGCATCTCAAAAAGACGAATCCAACGAGCTCAAGATTGCTCAATTCTGGCATCGTTAAGGCAGTCAAATGTCCATCAAACGTCATTTGATCAAGGGAAGCTCTCCGGATCGTCCGATCAAAATGGTTCATATTCCTGCATTAATTGCACTCAAAACACTTTAAATAGAGCCTCACCCCTCACATGAGAGGGGGAGGCTTAAGAGAGAACTTGAGGCTTTGAGAAGGAGCTTAAGTCCAAGATCATCATCGCCATCGTCAATCGTCGTCGACCACCACCGACCGTCGACAACGACCGACGACCACCGTTGACCACTGTTGAACACCATCGATCACCGCTGACCTCTGTCAACTACCACCGACCGTCACCGACTGTTGTTAGCCACCGCTCACCTCCGTCAACCACCGCTTACTGGACGTCATCAGTCGACGTCATAACGTGGAAAGCTAGTAACCCTTTCCCGCCTGTGGGACAAGGGGCATCTGTAATCATCATCTTATAGTGGATTTTTACAACTGGGCAAGGCCCCGTGGTTTTTCCCTTTTTACGAGTTTTCCACGTAAAAATTTCTGGCGTGATCACAGCTTGATTCACTTTCATCTGAGTGTGTGCTGAATTTTCGTGCAACGCTAAGACGATAATCCATTACTCTACCGCCGCGAATTTTCTAGCACGCATCAATTGTCAAATCAAAATAGTGTACCGGGCTCCACTATCCTCAACAACAAGCCCTAAATTACAATTGATGATTTCAATGCACACAAAATATTTTAAAAAATGGTTATTTTAAATATGAAAATATTGAATTAGAGCCCCAAGAATACATACGCCTAACAAAATATTTATTTTAATAGAGATGAACTTGAAAATTTTCTATTATGTCATAATGAGCTTGCGAACGACAAACAAGGAATAAAATGTAAAGAAAGGAAGAAGAAAATAGTAGATAACAATAAAAAGTGTGTAACCTGGAGGAAAAGGGTTGAAAGCTTTACACCCCGATTGTCTGAACATTAGATTGTTCTCGTGAATGAAGAAAACTGTCAAGTTTTGATTATATACAGAGGAAGGAGGGGCTTTCAATTACCGCATTGTGTGGGATGCTGAAGAAAGGAGCGGCGAAAGTGATTATAAGTAGGGGTGTAAACTAGCCTTAAGCTTGTTCGTGTTCGGCTTATGTTCGAAATGACTCATGAATAATTTGTTCAGGTTCACCTCAATTCAAAGACAATTGTTTTATTTAAGGTGATGTTCTACTTGAAATAATAATATATTAATATTCATATTTAAATTTTTCTCATTGTCACATTTATATGGCCCGAAAATAATATATTTGAAATAATAATATATCAATATTAGCATTTGATTTAGTTTAAAATATTAATGTTTGATTTATGCTTGTTCATGTTCAGCCTAAGTTTAAGTAAGTAATAAGTACGAGAAAAAGTGGGAATTTATTATTTATAGAGTTTAATATCAGCGTCGTTTGTGAATTTTGCGATGTGGGATTAATGTTAGGGGAAGTGCGAGAACACAACTTGGTTGGAAATTATTTTTTTATATTAATTAAATACATAACACCTAATTCATATGTATTTACACATCCAACTAAAAAAATTGATTTTTTATTTACAATGCTTATTAAACTTATTTCAAAATTAATAAAATATAATATTTTTAAATATAATATACAAATATAATATATAATTATTATTCTAATATTATCTATTTATTTTTTATCTGCTTTGAGCCAAATCGAGCCGAACACGAACAAACAAGTTTTTGTTCATGTTCGACTCGTTTATAAATCAATCACAAAAAAAAAAAGTTTTTGTTTTGGCTCGTTTGCTTAACGAACGAATCAAACACAAGCTACCGGGTGAGTTTTATTTTTTCATAGCCCTGATTATGCGTGGTTTAACTTCTTNATAGCCCTAATTATGTGTGGTTTAACTTCTTCGAGAGAACAATAATGTGGGTGTAAAAAAAAAAATTTGATACATAAACTCGACTAAAACATACTAACAATTTCGGGTTCTGGTCCATAATCCCAACGTATTTAATCCTTTTGGTATGGTTGAGTTGATCTGTTAACTTAAAGTTCGCACAAAATTGTCTCAAAGCGAACCCACCAACTCAAAATTGGCTCGAATATGATCCGTAACTCTAAATTTACTCAAAATTAACTTGAATATGATAAAAAATTACTATTATGCATATATATTAAATAGAGTACCTGCGCCTATCATATTGAGAGCGGTTCGGGTTAGACTTTTTAAATAGTTTAATATTCGGGTTGGGTTGGATTAAGTATTTTCAAATCGAGTTAGTTTCAATTTAGACTATAACTTGACCCATAACCCAATTTGACTCCCTTAAACGAAGGTAGGAAGACTTCCAACTCGGTCGATAGCGATAAATTTATTTGTTTTTATGGTGTTTTAGATGGCATGACTACAAATTGAAGAGTTTAGATGATAAATATGAAAATTAGTCTATACTTAGTGGTATTTATGTAAATTTCCCAAAAAAATTATCTTTATAATATACTCATTTATGTGTTGTGATTATTTATGGCAACATTATTATTATATTATTATGAATTTAATTGCAATCTTATTTAATATTTAATTTTAAAAAAATTCTTTTTGTTAAAAGAAAATTAATGTGTTTAAGAAAAAGGAAAGTATCATGTGATTTGTTTTTATTTGTCAAAAAAAATAAATTCATCTTCAAATTTACTCCAATTGTCAGCAAATAATAAGAAAATAAACAATCAAATATGCGTTTTTATTTTAATTTTATTTTATTTTTGAAGTTGTCCATACACAAATTTTATACATGAATAATTAGAGGTTAACATATATATGTTCATTTATTGAATAATTCCTTTTTTATATTTAGTTATAAATCAACCTAATTTATAAATTACATCAATATTTTTATTACTATTATTTTATTTAAAAATAAATGCTATTTATTTGTATATTAAAATATTATTAAAATATTATTAAAATAATATATATATATATATATATATATATATATATATATATATATATATATATATATATATATANTATCCAACTACAAAAATTTATTTTTGATTTACAATGCCTATTAAACTTATATCAGGATTAATAAAATATAATATTTTTTAAATATAATATACAAATTTAATATATAATTATTATTCTAATATTATCTATTTATTTTTTATCTGATTTGAGCCAAATCGAGCCGAACATGAACGAACAATAGTGTTCGTGTTAAACTCGTTTATAAATCAATAACAAAAAAATTATTTGTGTTTTGGCTCGTTTGCTTAACGAACGAATCAAACACAAGCTACCGGGTGAGTTTTATTTTTTCATAGCCCTGATTATGCGTGGTTTAACTTCTTTGAGAGAACAATAGTGTGGGTGTTAAAAAAAACGATTTGGTACATAAACTCAACTAAAACATACTAACAATTTCGGGTTCTGGTCCATAATCCCAACATATTTAATCATTTTGGTATGGTTGAGTTGACCTGTTAACTTAAAATTCACACAAAATTGCCTGAAAGCAAACCCACCAACTCAAAATTGGCTTGAATATGATCCACAACTCTAAATTTACTCCAAATTAACTTAAATATAATAAAAAATAACTATTATGCATATATATTAAATAGAGTGCGTGAGCCTATCATATTGAAAGCGGTTTGGGTTGGACTTTTTAAATAGTTTAATATTCGGGTTGGGTTGGATTAAGTATTTTCAAATCGAGTTAGTTTCAAGTTAGACTATAACTTGACCCATAACCCAGTTTGACTCCCTTAAACGAAGATAGGAAGACTTCCGACTCGGTCGATAGCGACAAATTTATTTTTTTTATGGTGTTTTAGATGACATGACTACAAATTGAAGAGTTTAGACGATAAATATGAAAATTAGGCTATACTTAGTGGTATTTATGTAAATTTCCCCAAAAAAAATATCTTTATAATATACTCTTTTATGTGTTGTGATTATTTATGGCAACGTTATTATTATAGTATTATGAATTTAATTGCAATCTTATTTAATATTTAATTTTAAAAAAATTTCTTTTTGTTTAAAGAAAACTAATGTGTTTAAGAAAAAGGAAAGTAGCATGTGATTTGTTTTTATTTGTCAAAAAAATCAATTCATCTTCAAATTTACTCCAATTTTCAGCGAATATAAACAATCAAATATGCGTTTTTATTTTTATTTTATTTTATTTTTGAAGTTGTCCGTTCACAAATTTTATACATGAATAATTAAAGGGTTAACATATATATGTTTATTTATTGAATAACTCCTTTTTTATATTTAGTTATAAATCAACCTAATTTATAAATTCCATCAATATTTTTATTACTATTACTTTATTTAAAAATAAATGCTATTTATATGTATGTTATTTGTATATTAAAATATTATTAAAATAATATATATTTTTTTAAAAGGAATGATCGGAGGCTATTAGACGAGCTCCGACCATTCCTAGGTGTATTAATATTCGAGTATCACATTCTATATATGAGAGGATTCGAACTCGTGATCTTAAAAAATTTACGACCTTCAGAGAAATTATCATACCAACAAGTCACAAGTCACAAAACATGTAGCCTAGTACCACACAAATATTACACAAATGATGGTAAATACACATAATATCACCTAACCGCACCGTCTATATTTCGCCACTCCGTTCCGTAATCTCGAAGCACCCTGCTCACGCCGAAGGTCATCGTCCTCTTCCTCTGGCTTGTTTCTCGATCACGAATCCGCCATTTATCCCGTAAGTTCTCAGCGCAGGTTGGTCATCATTTTCGTTATAAGCTAATCGTCGCAGTTTTTCACTCACCAGGCTCATCTCCCTGTCCCCCATGGATTTATTCTTATGTTGAGTTCAGAGAACTCTGGAATTTTTTGATTTCAGGATTGTGAGATAGAGCTCATGCTATTGTGAAAGGAGAGGAGTGGAACTAGCTGTAGTATCTTAATCTATAGATTGTGCCGTTTCTTATCTATTATTGTCGGAGATCTTAATTTTAGCATGGTATGTAGAGTTTTCTTTTGTTTATAACTGCTAATTGTTTCTCTTTGCNCCCTAGATGTATTAATATTCGAATATCACGCTCTATATATGAGAGAATTTGAACTCTTGATCTTAAGAAATTTAAGACTTTAAGAGAAATTATTATACCAACAAGCCACAAAACAAATACATTGATATTTTTTGCTTGTATTGAGATGATGATGTAGTCTAGTACCACACAAATATTACACAAATACTGGTAAATACACATAATATCACCTGACCGCACCACCTATATCATCGCATCTCTGCCGCATCGATTTCGCCACTCCGTTCCGTAATCTCGAAGCACCCTCCTCAAGCCGAAGGTCATCGCCCTCTTCCTCTTGCTTGTTTCTCGATCACGAATCCGCCATTTATCCCGTAAGTTCTCAGAGCTGGTTGGTCATCATTTCCGTTTTAAGCTAATCGTCGCAGTTTTTCACTCACTAGGCTCATCTCCCTGTCCCCAATTGATTTATTCTTAAGTTGAGTTCATAGAACTCTGGAATTTTTTGATTTCAGGATTGTGTGATAGAGCTCAAGCTATCGTGAAAGGAGAGGAGTGGAACTAGCTGTAGTATCTTAATCTATAGATTGTGCCGTTTCTTTTCTATTATAGTCGGAGATCTTAATTTTAGCATGGTATGTAGAGTTTTCTTTTGTTTATAACTGCTAATTGTTTCTCTTTGCGATGCTGTTTTCTTTATGAATTATTATTAATCACAAAAGCGATTCAGCTTATAAGAGTGCGATGTATTCAGTTGGAGTACTGAATGTATGTACCTTTTACATGAGATGTCTTTCCATCAATGGTTGCTCTCAAGATGAATTAATGTACATAGTCTTATTTTTTCTTAGGTGCATTCAAACTCATGATTATTGTATTGCAATTTAATCAGCTTTGATTGAAGTGTTTACCCAATCAACAATTTGGTGAAAAATAAGGGGAAAGAATGCACAGCCACTCCTACTCCCAGCATCCTATGATCCTATTCTCTCACATCCAAAATAGCTACTGTTATGTACTACCTCATCTACCACCCAACCAGCACAATCACCCCTCATCACACACCCCTCCACACAATCCTCACTCCCCATTATATCCAATACCGACCCATTCAACAGCTTGTCCTTCCCTCCCCCTACCCAACATCATATGATCATAAGATCCCAAACAGTAACACTGAAACCTAAACATACCTTCGATCTTACTCATAACCTCATCACGCAACCTAATCCAACTTGTTTTCCTCAAGCTATCAAGCACTCCATTTGGAGACAAGATATTTCTCTGAAGTTTCTCAGAATTTCATGGCTCTACAACAACAAGGCACTTGAAACCTTGTTCCACCCCAATAAAACCTTACTATTCTGAGATGAGAGTGGACATTTAAAACCAAACTCCACTTAGATGGCTCCATTGCACGCCACAAAGCTCTCCTAGTTGCTCAAGGATACATGACATCAACTATGATAAAATCTTTAATCTGGTTGCAAAAATGCCAACAATGAGAGCTCTACCGATAGTTGCACTCCACCACAATTAGCTGGTATTTCAAGTAGATGTATCTAACACATCCCTTCGTGACACCTTAGAAGACACTGTCTACGTTCATCAACCCTACGATTCATCGATGCACAACACCCAAACTATGTTTGCCTCCCCAAAAGGCTCTCTATGGGCTTAAATATATACCAAGACATGAGTATTCTACTTTCTCCGGATACATCAAACATCAGTGGTTCACCCTCAATGTAGTCGATCCTTCTCTTATCATGTAAAAATCAACCTCCTCATTTACATATACGATATTATCTTCACAAAAAATGATTTTTTCTTTATTCAAACTCTTATCCAAAATCTCCACAGTCGGCCACTTCGGCACGAAAGAGTTTGGGCCCATCTCCACCTTCATTGGCATCACCTTTCAACATACCTCAACAAACTATTTTCGTCACCAAACTCCATACCTCTATGAGCTTCTCAAAACGTAAAGCATGTTGGAATGCAAACCAGCCTCCACAACTATTTCACCCAAACTCCCCACTGCTCCCATCTCGCAGCAACCCTTTTTTGACCCAACACTCTATCATTGACTTGCAGGCTCCTTTCAATAAATCACTCTCACTAGGCCAAATTTTGCTCTTGTCGCAACCAATATATCAACAAATGTAGAATTCCATCAAAAAACACTTTCTGTTCGTCAAACCCATGCCGCGGCATTTCAAGTGCACCTCCAATTATGGCATTCCAATCCCCGAAGGGGACCTCACACTACGCCACACCTTTTCCGACTTCGATTGGGCTAGTGACAATGCTGCTGACATATCCACCACTAAGTTTATATCTTTCTTGGCTCCTCCCCAATCATCTGGAAAATTTAGAAACATAATACTGATTGCAAGATCCTCGACAGAGGCCGAGTACAAGGTGCTAGCTACAACAACTACATAATTTATGCCAAGACATCTTCTTCAACACCATAATATCACTCTAACACATCCAACTCCGTTGTTTTGTGACAACATGTCTACTATTGCCATCGCCAATAACCCAAATTTTAGCGCTCACACAAAACATATTAAGATTGACTTCCACTTTATCAAAGATCACATTGCTTTTCAAACATTCAAAATCTCTATCACTTGGCTACAGAAGATCAAACTGCTAGCATTCCAATCAAGAGTTTCTCTATATCCACATTTTGCAAACTGCATGACAACTCTGGATCCGCCCTCCAAACCTTAGTGTGAGAGGACATCACAACAACCTACAGGGCAACCTGCACATGACTTTGCAGTTGTCAAAGATCTCAAGAAATATTAGCAGAAACAACCTTCCTTAATCTCACCCGTTTATCACAAAGTGTATTCCCACAATCTCAACTATATACACTTCTATTGTACTAGCTCAAGTTATATATATACAGTTTATTACTTAAAAAATACTGCAGTATTCTCTACCTGCTTCTATTTTTACAATTCCTGCAAGTTGACACTTTCTTCTTGCTCTTAAGTCTCCAATGATACATAAAAGCAATGAGACTAACTATGGCCCATGGTTTAGATCCTCTCTAATTTTTCTACCCTTTAGTTATGCCGTATTATTTGTGGAGCCTTAAGTATAACCTTGCTGCCAACATTTTTTAGCTGTAGGCACAGCTAAGATGGGGAACACCTTGGGAATTTTAAAGTTAATCGGGATTTTAAACATGGCTCCGGAAGCTTATGGGAGTATAGCTAATTTGAAAACATACTAATCACAAGTAATGCAAATTTAATAGCGAAGAGTGGGCAGAGTATGGAATTGAGCAACCAAAATGACACCAATATTTATAGTTGAATTACTTCTCAACTAATATTATTCGCATTTGCCAACGACTTTCCAGGGAATTCCTCCATTAATCCCTGCCTCTCGATTGGTTAAGTACAAACCTTCATCAAGTTTCTTATCGTCTGGCTGAAGGAATCAATCAATGATAACGTTCACAGCTTAATAGAAGGTTCAAGGAACCAAGCCATTATATTTCTTACAACTTAAGGATTAGCCTTGACTTTCTCGTTTCAAGGTTCAGGAAAAAATCTCTTTCATGGACGATATGTTATAGGCAGCTGCAAGAAATTCAACTTAAGATGAAAAGAGATACATATTCAGGAACGTCACATATTCTAAATTTCTTTTTGAAAAAAATTAAGATAATTTATTTTAATCGGCTAAAAGAAAAGAAGTACATTCTTAATAATTCTCCTAAGAGAATGATCTCCATAGAGTTCAAGAGAGCTTCCTCTAAGATTTCCAAGTTGATCCAATAAAACAACTTGACTTTTGAGCGTGGGTGATATTCATGGGGATTTAGTCTTTAGATCATTTAAGCCGAAAGCATTTTTAGTTTGGATTGTGTAATTGTACTTGCAGAGAAGGAGTGCTATGTGCTTTAGCAGGAGAGGTAACTTCCACTTCTCACTAACCAATAATTTTAAAAATCATCCAATTGCATTGCTTGAGAAGCAACAGGAATGTTCCAAAGTTCCAAGGTTTTTTTTTCCCCGAAGTACTAAGTTGTTATTCCCATTTTCTAAGGTTTGGAATTTATTCAATAGTTGGCAGTCGTATGATTTTCTGGGAATTTTCATCATATTTGACTGGAAATTAAGCTGTGTATCGATCAAGAGAATTGGTGCTATAACTTAACAATATTTTTAGATATAGTTATTTAATTTGAAATTATTAGAAGTAATTGTATTAGTGATGATAAAATATCAAACGATTACCTACAATTTCCTTAAGTATATCTTAAAAATTAGTTAATATGATTTAAATCAAAACTTGTCAACAACAAGGATTTTTTTTAAATGTTAATATAAAAGATCCGTCATTGATCTTGCCTTTTGTCATGAATCAAGCTTTTTTGAAATTGCTGTTTTCTAAAGAATCTTCTTCAAGTTATCGGTTATCCAACTCAAATCAAAACTCTCAGCTTTATAAATCAACATTGGTGTATTTGTTCAAAATGAAAGTTCATATTTTTTGATAATGGAGTCTATATCTTGTGATCATAGAAGAAGGAATACCTTTTTATTTCAAACTCTTCATACAGTTATGAAGAACCATATCATTAGAATTGTTGACGAATCAAACATAACATGTATCTGGCATTGTGACTATAAACGTCACTCACTAATTTTTAACTCAATTTCGGTTTCTAAGCTTTATGCAGCTTTACCAATCAACAAAAACTACCAAATATATATTAAATTGTCGGTTATACTTTAGTAATATTATGTTGTTGAAATATTCGTTAGTTTGAAAATTACCGATAAGTGTTTTACCTATGAGCTTAAAGCCTTTAATAAACCATCATAAACAGTAAAAAGGGAATTTGGTTGTCGGAAAATACATTTCTTTCTGTAATGCTAATTCCTCCATTGTATTTAATATTTAAATGCATGATCTTTTCTCAACAGAAGCCCGATTATGTGTTCTTATCTCTGAAAATTTAACCCAAATTCATTTTCTCCTCCATCTCAGCATGTTTTCATTCAAGTGAATATAATCTCCATCTTTTCTTTATGCTCTAAGAATATCAATTATTTTGTTCCCTTAATTTGACAAACTTGTGCATGTTTTTAGGTGCTCGGGTTTCCACTCTTCTCTCAACTTTTGGATATGCTTTGTCGTATTACCACTGTTGGCCTTCATTAGTTAAGAATAAATACTAGATCCTCTCCTTCTTTGGAAATCGGTAAATGCTTCCATTATACTTTATCAAATGATACAATTTTAGGGTTCCTTAAAGGTGTTAGAAGGTGATTTAGCGGAGAGGCCGCTTTGGAGTGACAAGGGAATGATAATATATGAGTTTGATGGTATTTGGACAGGGATTGACGTGGATGGTATCTATTTAGGCTAAAGACAACAAAGACAATCATAAAATGACGTGGTATGAATATCGAGGAGGTTCGTGCGTCACATGTTCCTGCATAAGCTCCAAACACATGACTTGCAAAAGGAAAATGATGCAACACTTTTTAGGGTAAAAATTAGACATACAATCTCAAAAATATATATACAAAATCAAAAGTCTGAAAAAATAAGAAATAACAAGATATAAATAATTATATCATAAAAAATAAACTAATTGAAAATAGAGAAATAAGAAAAAAAAGGAAAAAATCTGTTAGAATTTGGTAGTCGGCGCTTCCCACTCTGTAACCTACGATCGTGGGAGCAATTCTGCAATATTTTAGAATTACTACAGTCGGAATTATGGAATCATTGATCTTGTACTTTTTATGGAACAATTCCTCATCATTCTCCCCTGCTAGGAGATGTTTCTTCTTCTCTGTAGGCTTCCGAAATTGATATAACACTACTATAATAAAGTCGTTGCCTTGCTATGTTTGAGGCAGCCCCACTACAAACTATATGTTCACTTCTATTCCATACAACTCTAAAATAAATAGGTCATTCCAAAGCATGTCTTGATAGAATAAATAATTATTCTTTTTTGCATAACCAAAAGTAGGAATTGCACATAAACAGGTATTCTCTTGAATTAAACCTCGAGTTATTAAGTTTATAACCTACTTCCCACAGTTATCAGACTTGACTGAGCGCATTTGTTAGATAAGTTTATCTGGAGAAATCGACTTTTAAATAAATTTGATAACATGTTGGACCACCATTGGTGGTAGCCACAAATGAGGTAATAAATAGTCAGTTAGGATACTAACAATTCCTTTGATAAGGGCAAACCCCTTTACAATATTAGTTCCTCGAACTCACTACCTTCTAAGACAACCAATGTTAGTGTTTTTGGAGTTTTGCTCATGAGATCAGCTTGGATCACTAACATATTTCTCTCATCGATTGTGAATTTATAATACTCTTTAATGCATTCATTTTCTTCTTTTTCATTATTCATTTCTTCAACGACTCAATGTTAAGGGAAATATATTAATCTTCTTTTTGGACAATTTGATGTAATTTGCCCAAAATCATGACACTTTAACACTTTATGGCTGGGACTTATTTGGAGTTCTTGCAGTCTCCATCTTTTTATCTACTCTTAATTAGTTTCACCTCAAGTGGAGTCGGCTCAGGTACTCCATTGGGTGTACTATTTATTACGGTTTGTGTGGAGTCAAAACATTCCAAGCATTTTTAAGGCTGGCGCCCATGGGCACTTAAGTGCTCCATAAGAGTGGGCGCTGCTCTTATTCTCAAGGACCGACGCCTAGGTATCGGTATATTGGGCGCCGAACAGAAGACATGGAGCCTAGGCGCCCAAGTTTGGGTGCCTAAGTCCAGGGTAGTTTTCTTTTGGGTTTTCTTTTTAGTCCCGACATTGTGCATTTTTTATGGCGCTTTGATTTTATTTCTTTTGAATTCTTTGATGAGCATCCTGGTGAAGGTGAAGAGTGTCGAAGAGGTGAATTTCAGTGATTCAATATGATTTTGCGTCCGATCGGAGAGAGAAGATTGTAGAGCAAGTCTTATAAATTTTTCTTGTTTGTGGAGAGAAAGTTTATGTGAGTTCTTTGTAAACTCTTATAAATTTCATATTAGAATTTCTTGTGGTGTAGCTCTGTGGTTTTTCTCCATTCTCTAGTTTTTTCACGTAAAATTCTCGTGTGTTTTTCTAGTTGTTTTGATTGCACTTTCTATTTATTTTGTTATGATTTTCTCGAATTGGTGTTATCCTATTTTTCCATGGTGTGATTTAGTTTTTAATTGATCCTAAGCTCTGGGAACTGTTCTTCACGATATTTATCATCAACTGATATCAAAGCATGGTTCGATTAATGTTCAAAGTGGAGAAGTTAGAAACTATTTGGAATATAAATATGCTATAGCTAATATTATAAAGATAAAATTTGTTTCATGTGAATTTTAGCTTAGTCTCCCTTCTCCCATTTCAAAAGATTTGCACAAGAACGTGAGCCTCTAATCCCATGCAACTACATAAGAAATCTAACAAAAGACGACGACAACAACAACAACAAAATTTTATCCCACTAAGCAAGGTTAGCTACATGAATCCTTTTTCTCCATTGCGTCACACTGAGTGTCATATTTTCATTTAATTCTAATAGATTAAGATCATTTTTTATACAATATGCCCAAGTCTATTAAGGCCTACCTAGTTGTGTTATGTGGGGATCAAGTTTAATGATGAGGTCAAAACACTGGTGATACTATCTTTATTGTCGGAAAGCTGGGATTGCTTGGTAACGTCGGTGAGTACTTCTTCAAGGACTTCGAAGTTGAACTTCAATGATATCATGAGTTTGATGTTGAATGAAGAAGTTCACAGAAAAGTTACGAATGGTGAATCTTCAAGTTCTTCGTGGACTACTGATAACAGAGTAAAGAATCTGAGCAGGATTATATGCAGGGGGAGATCCAAGTCCAAGAAAGGAAAGCCCAAGTGAAGCGAAGGAGAATGCTAAAACTACGGTAAGAAAGGATCTTACAAGGACTGTAAAGCTCCAAGGAAAGTTGGTGGTGGAGGACAGAAAAGTAGTCTTTCTACTAATGTCTCTACATGTGAAATCCAAAATGACTTCCTGGTGTTTTTCATAGGCAGTACTGAATCATGGATAGTGAATTCAAGAGCCTCGTTTCATGCTTGCCTTAATAAAAGAGGTTTTTAAATACTATACTCAGAGCGATCTAGGAAAAAATTATTTGGGAGATAACAAAGTCTGCAGTATAGTAAGAATGTGTGATGTTGATATGAAGTTGTCTGATGGAATAATCTGGAAACTTACAAAAGTTAGACATGTTCTAAGTTTAAATAGAAATTTTATTTGTGTGAGCCAGCTGATAAAGTTAGGACTTGTGGCTACTTTCATAGGTGATTTGTGGTAGAAGTTCATAGGACATTAGTGATGACTCGGGGCAACATTAAATGCACCATTTATTTGATGAGTGAAATGACTGATTTTATTGATGTGACTGGAACCAAGGTAGATGCAGGTTTGTGGCATCGTAGGCTTGTCCATATGAATGAGAAATGTATGAAGTCCCTACTTTCAAATAATAAGCTTTAGGGTTTGAAATCAGTTGATCTGGATTTCTGTGAAGATTGTATATATGACAAGCATAAGAGGTTTCTTTCTCTAAGAGCGGGTCAGTGGTGAAATCAAAGAAACTGCAGTTAGTGCATATTGATGTATGAGTTACTATTCCAGTTCAATCCATTGAAGGTTCTCACTATGTTTTCACGTTCATTGATGATCACACGAAAAATATATGAGTTTTTCTTAAAGCAAAAATGTGATGTATGTGAAGTATATAAGAACTAGAAGACTATGATAAAAAATGAGACAAACTTGAAGCTGAAGTGTCTCAAATTAGATAATGGGAGCGAGTGTTGTGATCAGAAGTTCAGAAATTTCTGTGCTACAGAGGGGGTCACACTTGAGTTCAATGTCCCAAGGACACCGCAGTATAATGATGTGATTGAGTGCATGAACAAAACAATCATAGAGCGTGCTAGTAGCGTGAGGCTGTATGCAGACTTGCCAAAACGGTACTAGGATGAAGCAGTTAACTCTGCAGTTTATTTGTTAAACCGTAGTCCTTCGGTACCTTTGAAGGAAAGATTACCTGAAGAAGCCTGGAGTGACAAAAATGTATGTTTATCTCACTTAAAAGTTTTTGGGTGTTCTGCATATGTGCATATTGATGTAGGGTCTAGAAGCATGCTTGACTCAAAATCTGTCAAGCACACCTTCATTGGATATGACTCGAGGTACAAGTTCTTGGATTATCAGAATAAAAAATTCATTAGGAGCAGAGACGTCATATTCAACAAAATGGAGATGTATAAATACAGTATTAGAACTTAGGATATTTTGTCAGCTTCTTCTGAAGAATCCAAATATATGGAGATATATGATACTGGTAATCAGGAAGATAGAGAAAGAACAAGTGCTCAACTGGAAGGAGTACTGGAAGTTCCACAGTCGTCTGCTATAGAAGTCAGGAGATCCAACAGAGTGAAACAATCCATACAAAGATGTTTTCCTTCTTTACACTATTTGTTGCTAACTGATAGTGGTGAACTATAGCGCTTTGAAGAGGCCACTCAAGTTGAAGATTCAAAGGAGTGGGAGCTAGCCATGGATGAAGAAATGCAATCTTTAGAGTCAAATCAGACTTGAGATTTAACGGTACTATCAAATGACAAAAAAACACTGCACAAGTGGGTTTACAAGTTAAAAGAGGAGTCAGATGGTAGCAACGCTGCAAGACAAGGCTTGTTGTTAAATGTTTCAATCAGAAGGAAGGAGTGGATTATACATAAATCTTCCTCCCAGTGGTGATGTGGTAGGATGTATGACAGTGTGAGAATGTGAAAATGATTTTAATCTGTTTTTAATTTTTTGATGTAATGATTTTCATTCTGTGTTTCATTTACCCATCATTCTGGTCAAATGATTTGTTAAAATCTATTGTCAACCCATAATGACTAGGGCAAAGATGACGACTGTCAGGGTTGTGCTGAGTCTGGTAGCATACGAAGATCTACATCTGAAGTTGATGGATGTAAAAATAATTTTCTTACATGGAGATTTGGAGGAAGAACTGTACATGGTGCAACCACAAGGTTACATGGTTCCAAACAAATAATGTTTGGTCTACAGATTGAAGTAAGCCCCAAGGCAGTGGTACAAAAGGTTTGACAGGTTCATGTCAGACAATAAGTACACGAAGTGTCAGACAGACCAATGTTGTTTTATCAAACACTTTAGTAATTGTTATATTTTACTTCTTTTATATGTGGATAACATGCTGTTTGCATGGGCATATATGGAAAAAAGTAGGAACTTGAAGAATCAGTTATCAAGTGAGTTTGAGATGTAGGATTTAGGTCCAACCAGGAAGATCCTCGGGGTGAGAATCAGCAGGGACAGGAGTACAACAACGCTCAAGTTGTCTCACACAAAGTACATTGAGAAGATCCTACAAAGGTTCAACATGATTGAGACCAAAACCAGATAACACTCTTAGGTAGTCACTTCAAACTTTCTAAGGAGTTATCGCCTATATCTGAAGCAGAGCAAGCGCAGACGGAGAGAACTCCGTATGCTTCAACAGTTGGAAGTTTGATGTATGTGATGATTTGTATCAGACCAGATATTGCATATACAATGAGAGTGGTCAGTAGGTACATTAGCAATCCAGACAAATATCATTAGGAGGTGGTAAAGTGGATTCTAAGATATTTGAAAAGAACAACCAATAGGGTACTTTGTTATAAAAATGCAGGGATTAGTCTACAGGGATTCATATATTCAGATCTGGTAGGAGATGTGGATAGTAAGAGAAGTACAACAGGGTATATCTTTATATTGAGGAACACAACAATGAGTTGTGTTTCCAGATTGCAGAAGATTGTTGTAGTTCTTAACTACGGAGGTCGAATATATTGTTATCACTGAGGCTAGCAATGAAATGATTTGGCTACAAAACTTTATTGTAGAATTGGGCAAGGAGCAGGGAATTAGAAAAATGTACAGTGAAAGTATGAGTATGATTCATCTTGCTAAGAATACTGTTTTTCATTTCATATGAGGTATCATTTCGTTCACTCTCTTCTTGAAGATGGGCAGTTGTTTCCGGAGAAGATACATACAACTCAGATGATGCAGATATGTTGATGAAGGTTGTGATTATCGAGAAACTGAAGCTATGCTTTCCTTCAGTTAGGTTTCATGAGGGTTGAGATCGGGAGTGAGCCACACCACAGAATGTGACCACAATACATGTCTATAAAGACTATTCAGATGGAGATGCAGGTTCAGAGGACCGGTGCTCGGTGGGACATTGTTTACGGTGTGTGTGTGGAGCCATAGCATTCCAAGCGATTTTAAGGTTGGCGCCAGCCATGGGCGCTTAAGCGCCCCATAAGAGCAAGCGTTGCTCTTATTCCCGAGAGATCGACGCCTTTTGGCGTCTAGGCGCCCATTATTGGGCGCAGAACAGAGGGCTTTGTGCCTTGGCTCCTAAGTCTCGGCGCCTAAGTATTATGGGCAGTTTTCTTTCGAGATTTTTTTTTAATCCCGATTTTGAGCAGTTTTTGTGGCGTCTTTGGGCTTCTTTCTTCCGAATTCTTTGACAAGCATCTTGGTGAAGGTGATGCGTGTTGATGAGGTAGATTTCAGTGATTCGACGTGATTTTGTATTGGATCTGAGAGGGAAGATTGTTGAGCGAGTCTTATAAGTTTTCTGTGTGTTGAGAGAAAACTTGCGTGAGTTGTTTGTAAAACCTTTTGAATTTCATAGTGAAATTTCTAGTAGTGTGGCTCCGTGTTTTTTCCCGTTCTCGGGTTTTTCCACGTAAAATTCTTTTGTGTTTTTCTAGTTCCTTTGATTGTATTTTCTATTTATTTTGTTCCGATTTTCTTTAATTAGTGTGATCATGTTATTCTGCGGTGTAATTTAGTTTTTAATTGATTCTAAGCCCTGGTAAATTTGAGAATTGTTCTTCGCTATATTTCCTATCACTCTTATTGTCCGATTCGACAACTGAATTCTTTTGAAGTTTGTTGTGGACCTGCTATTGTTTGTGCTGTCTTTACATCTTTAAGGCTAAGGTCTGAATATTTTGTAATGCCCAATAAGGTTGTAATCGTACCACTTTTTCAATGGACAATCTCAATCCCCTAAGATATTGAGCTATGATATTCTCCTCGAGTTATGCTAGATCATACTTCAATAGAAGCTACTCGAATTCAATAGTGTACTCTTCTACTGAGAGATCTTGCTGTTGTAAATTTTGAAGTCTCACAAATATGTTTTAGACCAAATAGTGATTTTTGTACTTTTCCTTATATTGGCAATAGGTGCTTCAAATTCTCTCACCATAATGTAACATTATTCCTTAACTTGATAACCACTATTTGGATCATTCTGTCAGGTGAAACATTCTTGTACTCAAAAGCCCGTTCTAATGTTTGGAGCCACTCGATGAACTCATCCAGATTCATGCCACTTGATGACTTTATATATATTTAAATTTGATCTCTTATCATCTTGAGCTTATTATGTAGGAATTTATTCAGTCTTAAGAGTTGTCTACTCTAGTCTTAGGAACAAGGAGAACTGGAATTAATATGTGGAACTTATGATTTTAACCCACAAGCAAGGCGACTCATTTGTGATCGAGCATAAAATATGATGATGGCTTGAATTCAAGCTTCAAAGTGAGGAGTTTGAATTTTTATAATTTTTGCAAGTTCCTCAAAATAGAGCAAACTTCAATTTCTCTTCTTTTAGTTTTTGTAGGATTTTCTGACCCAATGTTCGAGCATTTATTGTGTTAGCCGAAGTGCATGCTAAGATTCAATTTCACATATTTGAATATAGCTTATAGAATTTGTTTTTTTAGGTGAAGAAAAAAATTGAGTACAATTTATTTATTGGAGTTTTTAACATTTCAGTTGTGTCAGTGTAATTCATTTTGTAAATAAGACAATATTTGAGCTATTTCGATGGTGATTCAAACATTCCAAACCTGATTTACGCAATGTCACTTCCAATATCCATTGATCTTCATCATATTTGATCGAATCAATAACAAGGGTCCTTTCTTAAGGATTTTGACTTTGTGGAAGCATCCATGTAGTTCATTTTGTGATATTTACGAAATTTTGGATAGATTTTTTTATCTTTTTTTTCATTGCATGCCGATTTAGATATTGTGAACGCTCTCTTGGAAACTTCTGACGTTCAAACACGTTAGCATAATCAGTTTTAGGAATGAATGATGTTTGGGCATTTTTTATAACAGTTGAGACATTTCTGTTTTGATTTACGTGATGTGGTTTCCATTATCCTTTGTGTTCATCAAATTCAATTGGATCAATTGTGAGGGCATTTTTCTAATAATTTCAACGTTCTAAATGCGTGATGCAATCACCTTTTAAGAACAAGTGGTGTTCAAATGATTTTATTTGTAGTTCAGGCATTTCAAGCCCGATTTATGCAGTATTGCATGAAGCATTGAGAAGGAAGTAAAGGAGGAAGTTGTGGGTTAGGGAGCATACATGAGTCTCTTAAAGCGGGTTAGCTGTGAGAAAGAGAAAGATAGCGTGGTTGGCAGAGGCAGAACCACGTTAATGTGAGTGCCCCCACCCTTAATTTATAATTTTGCCCATTTCTCAACACTACTCCTTGCATATTTCTAAATTTTTACATTTTTATCTATTTATATATTTCAATTATAAATTTAATGATATTATCTTGCTAGTTTTTTATGTTTTTTTTTATTTGTATATATATTTTATCATTATTTAATTATTATATTATTTAAATATTTAAAATTTTGGCCATCTTAGAAGGAGTTGGTTCGGCCTCTGGTGGTTGGGTTGAGGTTGTCTACGGCGAAGGAGTAGGGCAAGAGATTGACGGGCGTGCGGGGAGGAGAGGAAGATATGTATGTAGTTGATTGGCCGGGCTAGAAGGAGGAGATGATGAGATTGAGAGAACATCGAGTTTGAGTGACACTGAGAATTGCTTGAGGTGAAATCAAAATGTAATTTTTTTTAATAGCGATTAAATTGGCAAAGCAAGATGGGTAATATGGAAGGATTATAGAGCCACGATGACTAAGATTTACGGGATGCATTGGATAAGATTTTGACTTCTTTTTATTTAAATTTGATTAGATAAAAAGGAATTAATTGGTTTCTTTTTTTGAATTTTCTCCCTCATTGATTTTATGTCATCACCTCAAGGGATTGTTTGGCTGCATTGAGGATTCAAGTTAAATATGATTTAGTAAATCTGATAAATCATGATTTATTAAATCTAAATATCATTAAATTGAAAATAGTCTTTGGTTCAATTAAGGTTAATTCCAGTTAAATTCGTTTGAGGTATTTAGCATAAATCTATTTGAAATATTTTTTTCCTGCTCTAAATTCATTAAATCCAACTATTAAGTGGATTTAGTAAATCCAGATTTAATAAATGAACAAGCAAAAATTGGATATAACTAATCGCGGATTTATCTAACCTAGTTATTGTTTTTGGTTGGATTTAAGTTAAGTCTAACTTAAATCCTCTTAAAAGTATCATACCAAAAACCCCCCAAATGAGAGCAAATTTTGTGAATCTTCATCGTGACAATCCGGGCAATATGAGTGTCCTAAAATACTTTTAATAATCTGTATGCATCTGCATTGTTAGTTTGCCAATGAGCGACGTTCATATGATTCAGATTTTGTTCGAGGCATTTTAACCAAATATGTATAACATTGCACCCGTTGTCTATCATTTTCGTTACAATTGATGCGAAATGATTACAGAAGTCAAAATTTAAGTGGCCAATTGAGGGTTTCAAGGCCATGAATGACCTCTTTTGAGATCACCTGAGGGAAGAGATGAAAATTTTAGAGGATTTTGTTGGGAGCTATTTTATGCTGTTTGGGCAACTCAGAATAGCCTTTATAGTATGCACAGTTGGGTATTCCACATGCAATTACTCCCCTTTTTTTTTGGATCTCAAACCAAGTTGATTAGGTCAAATCTTAGCACATTCATATATCACAGTATTGAATAGTGATAACGAGGTCAACATATCCTTAAATGCTCATTAAATTATATCACAACATTTCCATGAAAACATATATAATATATACAAGTTATCATAAATTTCAGCTTTATTACTATGTTTTAAATGCAAAGTCTGTTCTCAGTATTTATCAGCAATTTAATATTAGAAATCAACAGCGTTGACTTAAATGAATGACTAGTCAAAGTAAACGAATTGATTAATTGGCGTCATAATTAGTATCATTGCCTTTTGATTTCTACTTTGATAATGTTTTATTTTATTTATACCTTATTTTAATTTTTACAAAAATCATGTTTACATTCCATGAAGAAATTTAAGATTATTAACTATAAATATGCTGTTATAATTTGAGAAAACTTGCATGATAAATATTTTTGGTATGTGATATAAATTTGCAATCAAAATGGCTAATCCTAGCTATTTCTCAAGTAAATCATGTTTATATTATTTTATAATTGGTATTTGAAGTCCAGTACAATGATATTTGCTAGTAGTAATCTAAATTTAGGGGCATTTAACTACTTATATTTACATATCTAGCATTTAAACCTTACTTTTTACATTTGTACCAACCAAATCATTCCTATCACATAAAAAATGCCATTATTTTAACTTCTTAAGAAATGAAATACACCATTTCATATTGTTGAATATTTCTCTGTTCGTGCATCACACTCAAGGAATAACACATAAGACGAAAGAGTGAGGGAGAAGTGCGCAATAATGGAGAATGATTTGAATTCTTGATTTGTCTTTTTGAGGAAACAATCCTCCTATTTATAGAAGATGAGGGTACAATATATATAATTGCTTGAATGGGGGTGTTGCGGGATGTTTTAGGTATTGTACATATACAAGCCTTCGGTTTAGCCACCATGTAACTCGGTCGGTTAACTTATTCGTCCGACTGTGCTGAATCAGGATTGTCGGTCGGCCATTGATGTTTTTCGGGTCTATGATTCTTGACTCTGTTGGCTTGGTCTTTGTCGATCAGCTAAGTCTTTATCGTTCGGTCATACTAGTCTGGCTGGTAATTATTGATCCCTGAATAAGGAACTTATGCCGGTAGAGTATGGCTAAACTATCGGGTAGATGGTGAGTCACTGTTATCCGCGAGTAGCTTAGTCCTCAACGAGGTGATTCTTTGGAGATGCTCCATGTGGTTTTGTGATGACTAGCTCTTGGCTCCGGATGAGGATCTCTGAGGCGCCTGTGAGATTGTTGGGGATGTTGCATTCCTCCCTTGAGTCTGGTTATGACTAGGGGCAGGTCGATGCCTCCGCTCCGTTCGATAAACTTTAATCTTTAGTTCGGAAGACTTTCGAACGGTCGGCCTTCAACCCCTACTTAAGGGGTTTGTACCTGGTTAGACAGATTTTTCAGTATTCCATTAGTATAAGTCTTTTGGTACTGCGCATAATCTTCCGTCCATGGACCTTCAATCTTCCGCTCATGGGCTCTTAGCTTCTCGTTTGTGGGTCCTTGTTTTTCATCTGTGGGCTCTCCTTAGCCGTACTCTTTTGTATTTTTTATTTATTGGATTTTCTTGATATTCATGAAGGCGCATATTTGATGTACACATATATAAATAAGATAATATATATATGTAAAAATTGAAGTTATGATGTTTGATCTGCAAATGGATATGAATCCGAGTTGTATGTAAATAAATCTTACAAAAATTTATCAGTAGCCACTAACAGTCAAATTTTTTAATCCATTACTTTTAAAATAAATTTAATATACATTTTTTTAAAGAAAACTTACTTCTTTCATTCCATTTTGATTCTCAGCAAAAATTTTTCTATGCGGACTCTTGACATAGCTCTACGTGCGACGCAGGGCATTGCTGAGTTATTTTTAGGTTATTTCTGGATTATTTAATGATCCCGAAATAACCCAGAAATAACCCGCGGTCTTTATTTTTGGGTTATTTCTGGGTTACAGAAATAATATGAAAATAACTCAGGAATAACATGCTCCGCACGTAAATGTACGTCAGGTGTCCGGACATAAAATGTGCCCTTGTCTCACACATTTAAAACCTTTCTGTAGAACAGTATCTCATGTACCTACAGATTGGAATCATAAGACCATCAATCGATACGCTGAAAAGTTCCCATTAACTGTTACAGCTATTTCACCACAAGAGCCACATTCTGTACAATGTCGGCAGCCATCATTCAGCCTGGGTTATGTGGGGACCACACCTCTGTAAATCTTCATTTTACAAGATATTTTCTTTATTAATTATTATTATTATTACTATTATTTATTTATAAACTCTTGTAGATATTGGAAAAACATCAGCCGTTGTGTTGTCTCCATCATAGTCTACTCTGAAGGTATACGTTAGTCATATGAACAGCGCTCAATTAAAGCACGGGTTATACATACGTCAGTGCCTTTCTCATGTCTTTCTCATATCTTTCAACTTGCACAACTCTTGCGAACTGTTTTTTTTTTTTTTTTTTTCTATTATTTTTTTTTCCTTTTGAGTTATTTTGGTTGCTTTATTTATTTTTGGAAGGTTTAGATTCATTCGCAATGAAATAAAGAGTTGGTGATGAGAGTCTGATTCAAACTTGGATCTCCTAATTGAAGAGAAAACTATACCAAATTTTTCACAGGCCTTGTATGTTATTTTAATTTTTAAAATAGGACGGTTACATGCATTATACATAACACTTGAAACAATCTCTATTTACAGATCTAGCACCGGCTTTCATCCATTTTTCACATTCACACTCAAATATCAAAATTTACGATAAAATCCTAACTCATAGGTTTCATTTTTATTAAATTCTCAATGATTTAATTGTAGCACGTGTAAAAACAATTGTTTGGTAGTTTAAAAATCACCTGGATGTTTGGTTTGTAAATAGCAAAGTGCTTTGTATGTAATTATCTCTATGTTTTGATTTTGATGTTTTTGAAAAATAGCCGTCATAATTTCAATATTTTTAGCAATGTATTTGTAGAAGAAATTGTTCCTTTTTTTTAATTTCTCACAGTAGCAGCAGCACAATTCTCCTGAAGGTTTGCTGTTATGATTTATTTAACATCTCACTTATTTTGCTCATGCTTTTACCAATCATTCATATCTTTCTGCCTTAAAGTTAGGCAATCAAAATAATTTTTAAATCCGTTGAGTTTACTTTGAGATATGTTCATAATTAATCAATCATTTTCTTATATTGCATTCATTAAGAAAACGGCCACCAAATTTATGATCCGCTAAGATCCAAATTTTTTCTAAAAATATTATTGTGCTAAACCTAATTAAGGCTTTGTTCATTGATAGGTGATGTTCAACAAAATTGACGGTGCTTCGACAGCATATCTTGACACATTGATGTTGACTCAAAGTTTGGTGGTATTCCAGAATCTTTTTTTAAATTTTTTTAGCAAATTTAATCGCAATATTACATAATATTTCATCCATTCATGCCCAAGTCATCGTGGAGCCGAAAATCCTCAATCATTGATCCACAAGTTTGACAAAGTGCAATAATTTATTGAGATATGAACAACTAAATAAAATATTGCATGCTTTAAATTATTGGAATATCTCTAGTCTTGTGGTTGTGAGCTTTAACTGCCATTGCTGAAGTTAAGAGTACATTTTTTGTGATTATACTCTTTTCAATTTTATTTAGACATTTACATACATACCACCCAATTTTTGTGTATTTACATATCGAACTTTTAAATTTTGCTTGTTACATTTATGCAACTATAACATAAAAAAATATATTATCATTTTAACTTAAAAAGAATTAAATTCACTTTTTCAATAATAGGTAAAGTGAGACATGTAAAACTTGAACTTTGAAGCGTTGGATATATAAATACAAAGGAATTGCGTTGTATGTATGTAAATCTTCCTATTTATTTGGCTATATAACACTTAAACTTCAATTTTTACAATTCATCATATCTATACACGAAAATGTGTATTTCACTTCTTAAAAGTTAAAATAGTGGCATTTTTTATGTGATAAGAAAGATATGGGTGTTGTGCTTGCAAAAAATAAAATTTAGTTGTTCGATATGTAAATACATAGGAATTGGGTGGTATGTATGTAATCACAATTTTTTTTTTCAGGCAAATTCTAGATTAAATTTTTCATAATAAGGCATGATTTTAATTTGGGGCTTTTACTCACACAGCACTTAATTCTTAAGGATTTACCTATCTCACACCAAAACTTTCATATTTACATGCATAGCCTCAATACTTCTGAATCACATCAAAAATAACATTAATTATTACTTTTTAATAGTAAAATCCACATTTTCATGCATAGGTAAAATGAGTGCGTGCACAGACAGAGCAGTCTCTCTGAAGGTCGTAAGTCCTCTCAAGTCATGGGTTCGAATCCTCCCTTATATGGGGTGTACTCGAATATTTAGCACAACTATGGATGACCACAGTCGTCTAATAGCCTCCGGTCATTCATTTTCATTATATATATATATATNATTTTTAATCAGTCATTTGCGCGAGCGAATGGATCACAACATTCGAGTGTTGTTTTAGCTTTGAACGATGTTTTAAACAAACTTATAGCATAAATCATTGCATGGAAGAGACTTGAGTTTTTATGTGAAAATCTGAGAAGGGTGAATCATAATTTCTACTAGTTATCATTTGAGCTTACAAAAGGACTATTTCTTCGTAAGTCTAAGAAGGTTTGAGTAAAAAATTATGAGATTTCAGAAGTAAAGGGATTATCTTTGATGGTTTTAGGGAAGGGGTTGATGCGGAATGATTGTAGGCATGAGTTGATGATGGGTTTTGGATAGTGATATATGCTAGGTGATTGTGGGCGTCATATGACGGTGAGCATCCTATTATGATGAAGTGATGACTAGTATCGACAGATGGTGGACGTTAGATGATGATTATTGTTAGAAAATTGAATGTGATTCAAGAAGTTTTTGTCGAAAAAAAGGAGGGGGAGACTATACGATCTAGAAGATTAGTTAGAAGATTAGTTGACTCCTTGATGCAGGGGCTATGAAAAACATCCAAAGAATCAAAAGTGTTGAGAGGAGGTGAGGAAAATTATGGTTGTGATGAATTGAAGAAATGCCTTACAATAATGCATAAGATTTATGAGTTGCATGCCAACGAATGTGACCCGAGGCCTGGAAGCTTTCTACTAAGGCGAGCGATAGATACATCGCTACAAAGTTAAGCTCTAATGATTGTGTTGAAGATAAGTGTTGCAAGTGGATAGAGGAACCTTTCTTTACCCTTAGAATCTTCAAGAACTTGAGGTGGAGAAACCTCTAGTGACTTGCCTATTGGATTTGTGCTCCTTCATCAACAACAAATGGTGCTGATAATGGACATGTGACCATGAAACCACAATGATAACTCGAAATTGCGAGAACATGAAAATTATTATGAAAAGAGAAGATTGCCATGACAACAACAAGAAGGCTGTGGAAGTTTAAGATGAGGATATCCTCTTAGCCCTCCTTTTAAGAAGAGAGATCAAAACATAAGAAAGAGACAATATTTATTAATTGATGTGGAGAAATATGATGTCCCTATTCTTTTTACACTTTTCTTGTCACATATTTTAGATTTAACTTTGCATTTTTTGCTTCTCACATCCAATAGCATCTTTTTTTGATGCTACTAAAAGGGTGAGAAGTATATGTTGGTTGATTTTAATTGTTTACACTTGTATTTATTAAGGGTTTGATTTGTCATAGACTTTATCTAATTGAGAGGGTCAATGTTATTTTGCACATTCATCCTCATGTCTAATAAATATAAATTTGCTGTCATAAAAAAAAGGCATTATTCTTAAAACTTACAAGCTCAATTTTTGGCTTATTTCAGAATAAAAAATTTACACCGAGGATCGTATTTGTGTGTTTGAATTTTGGCATCCCATCATGATATAAATTAATTAAAGTTATCTAAAATTATTTGTTTGTTTTGTACGGTTGGATCATTGGAAGGTATATTTATGATTTATCACATTTTTAGGCGATTTTTTTAAAAAAATATTTGATTAATAAAAAGCTAATGAAAAAAATAGCAAAAATATTTAATATTTTGTTGAATTGTATGAGATATATAGTATTTAGCTAAAATTTAATGGACATGAAGTAACAATTACTCCTATTTAAGGAAATAATAACGTAAGAAAGCAAGTAATTGAGCTAAACATTGAAATGCAACCGTTATTGTTGATTAGTATGCTTTCCAAGTATTAATAATTAGAATGCTCATTATTTTTAATAACTTACCATAATAAATTTCTATTTCAAATTTTTATTTTGTTTCGCTTCAATTTAAAAATAATATATATTTTTTCTCATTAAATTAGCTTTTTTTATATAAAAAAAAAACAATATAAATTTTACTACATTTTTAAAGGCTATTTCACAATCTAATATTGTTGCGATATAAATCTTATATTTCTAATAAAATGATCAACTCAAATCAAATAAACTCTTCAATTTTAAAATCATAAAGATCAATAATAGGATGGTAAAGTTGTTGATGAACTCACTCTATACTTTTTCTCATTTGGACTTTGAAAATTTTGAAACCTAAATCTGTCTGTGAATCACTTCTCAAGAGAATAATATAAGAAAGATTAAAGAGAGATACAGAGAGTAATGTTCAATAAAATGAACATTAATATGGGGTAATTGCAGACCTATGTTCCTCACGACCCTTTCCAACCTGTTTATTCTCAAAATGATTACTTAAAGTTACATTTTTTGTCTATTTTAATTGAAGCATCACATGAGTATTAATGATATTTGACATGTATAAGCTTGTTGTCCAACTGCTTTCTAACTCGGCCAGTTACACTCAATTGGCTTCGGGTTGGTAGGGTCAGCTCGATAGGCTGAACTGGGTCAGCCTCCAATCTGATCAATCGTCCATACTGCGTGTCGTCCAAACAGCAAGTCTTTTTTTATCATACTTATGAGAAATTCAATTGGAGATATTTTATGTTATATAGATAATAAAAAAAAAGAGAGAAAACCAATATTTAAAAGCTTTTAACTCTTAAGAGATTTTAGGTACATCACACCTCATTGATTCAACATTTGAAAATTGGACACGACCAACACTTTGAAATCAGACGTTTCTCAAAAATTCATAATATTCTGACCATAGGGATAGGGCTTAAATGATGCCAGCTCATATTCGTCCCACCCCTATTTTAATATTTATTATTTTATCCGTAACTGCTCCAAATGCTTTTAATATCCTTTTCATTTCAGGTAACCACCCTGCCCAGAAACATTAACTTCATTCTTTATTTTTTTTCTTTTAATTATTTATTTTTTTTATTTTTTTAATATAAAGCAAAAATTATTTACATGCATAGCCAAACAATTCTGATATTTATTTACACTTATAGCACTCGAGAAGGTCGATTTTACCTTTTAAAAAGAAGCATTTATTTTTGTACCTTCAAATGCTGTATATTTATATATTTAGCACCTAATTTTTACTATTAATGTTTTAAGTGAAACCGCATCGGTTCAAACATAGATGTGGATGTAAAAATTAAAAGGAGTTAGGCATGTAAATACTAGAAAATATGTGCTATATAAGAGTTGTTAGATGTAAATGATCCAAATATTGTGATATTTTAATTTTTAATATTAAACTTAACTCATTAAATATACCTAATTTTCTAAATATTGCCATCAAAAGATTATAAATTTTATTAAATTTTAAAAATATTATGAAGGAATTCTTTTTAGTTTCAAATATATTGTTGTTTGTTCGAAAATGGAAAGCGATATTTCGACCGTTAAAACATTTATAATTATTTACAAATTTAAGGCATCGTAAGATAAATTAAAAAATTCAGCTCTATTTACTAAAAAGAATATAATACCAAACTTTTTTCAACAATTTATTCTGATAAAATATCAGAAATCAGTTCCGTCTGTAAGTTGCTACCTGCCGTAAAAGACATCGTCTTCTTCAACACAGTTTCAATAATCTCCAAACAGAGACTATAAATACGATCATCCAAAGAAATAATTTCTTAAAAAGAATCAAAATTTAATTCTCTGAAACCATAAATTCAATTCAAAACCAGCAAAAAAGATGAATTTTTTTTTTCAAATTTTTTTTTACCGTTACCTTATTTCATTTGAATTTAGTTCAAACTCAGTTCTGCTGTACAGCATTTTCCATTAAAAAGAAATTAAAAAAACTATCAACGAAAACAGATTATTTATCTATTAAGATCTGAAACTCAGAGATTTGATCCAAAAAAAAAAAAAAAACTAAAAA